>VSMD01117258.1:0-27340 GCA_008750895.1 Mirza zaza | reverse complement strand
AGGTGGGCCACTCAGACTAAAATACACCAACAAAATTTCAGTATCTCAACTGGATTCTCAACTAGCTTTCAGTTTTACCCCTAACAGAATTTTTTTTTCCACCTCTTTAACAAATTTTGAAGCAAAAAGTTTTTTTTTCAATTAATGCCACAATATTATGTTCCATACCTTGGTATCTTCTGTTTTTCCTTTACTTTTGGCCATATTTGTGTACCTAGCGAACTATGATTTGATTTATAGTTTGTTCTAAATAGAATCAGTATTTTCCCCCCAAATTTATTTTAAAAGGAAATTTTGCTGAATGATAATGAAAATATAACATCAACATTTGGGGGCTGCAGCTAAAGCAGTGCAGTGAGGTAAATTTATAGCTTTAAGTGTATATATTACAAAAGAAGAAAGGTCAAAAGTCAATGACCTAAGATTCTACCTTAAGATACTAGAAGAAAAAGATCAAAGTAAACTCCAAATAAGTAGAATTAAGGAAGATAAAATAAAGAGCTGAAGTTAATGAAATAGTAAAGGAAAGGCAATAGATAAAATTGACAAAGCTAAAAGTTATTTTTTTAAGGAGATCAACAGAATTGCATCTCTCCACGTCTGATGGGCATGGGGCTTCCTCACCCCCTCCTCCCTGCAGCCCCACAATGGGGGCTCCCCCTGCCCAGGTGCTCAGGTGACACCTCCAGCCCCTCCTCTCCACGCACCCACCGTTTGACCTCTCAAGCACATCCGCATTTCTGCAGTCCGCAGATGGATTCCCACCTCTGCCCCGCCTGCCCACTCCCTTTGAGTCTCTGCCCGGCTTCTCTGGGAGGATGATCACACCAGGGCCCCCCTAACCCCTCTGGTCAACCTCCTCTGCAGTCCATCCTCCTGTTAAGTGACAGATCAGCCACGGCCCTCACTGAGCCTTGTCTCCCTCCTCGCTCTAGGCAGAAGTCACAACCTTTCCCTGGCCAACGGGGCCCGTCTGGCTCCCTCCCCCTGCCCATCTCTCTCCTGCTTCTCTGCCACGTCCCCCCTGCTCCTGTCATATGGCCTCTTCCCACTCCCAGGACAGCACAGGTGCTCCTGACTCAGGGTCTGGACCTCTGCTCCACCCCGCCCTGGGATGCTCTTCTGCATGTCCTCCAGGACACCTATTCCAAGGCCACCTTCTCGGTGAGGCGGCTCTGTCCCATCTATGAACAATCACAGCTGCCCCCACCCCTGCCACAAATGTAAAGCATGTCACGCGATAGGAAGTGCTTTCGCCAGAGTGCTGCCCACTGTCTGACACACTTTACATTTCGCATCTGGCCTTAGGTTGGATTCTTCCGGAAGCCGACCCCTGAGATGCAGGAGAGCGAGAAGTGAGACGGGAAGGAGAAGTCGCCAATCCTGGGGGATAACGAGTAGGTGAGCACCGTGGGCCGCTGGGGCGCAGCCCTGCTGGGGACCGCAGGGAGATGGTGATGTCCCAGGAAGCCAAGTCTGCTTCCCGGGATGTCAACTCCCAGGCCACGCAGGCTCCTGCAGCCAGAGGATTCCAGAAGGAGAGCCACTTGAGAAGCCGTCGCAGGGCAAACATGGTGAGGACTGAGGGACCCAGGAGGCAGGGACAGCTCTGCCACACGTACTGAATTGGGCTGTCACTTGCTTGTCGTCTGTCTCCCTCCGCGGGCCGGGGATCTGTATCGTGTTCTTTGCTGCCCGAGACTGCACCTGTGCCTGGCGCGCAGCCGGCCCTGCTTACACCTGTGCCGAGTGCTGCGTGAAGACTCAGCTCCTCCTCTGCGGGCTTCTGAGCTGGACGTTTGTCGTCTCTAAGGAACCCAGATTCTAGACACAATGACCTGGCCCGGCCGTTGCAGACCTTACTGCCCTGTTGCCTTCTGGGCGGATTCCGAATCCCGTGGCTGCTGTTTGTGGCCGCGGTGGCTTTTCCAACAGCGACGGCGCGGGGGCGGGGTGCGGACCGCTGGTGAGAGCTCCTATTACCTGGGCTTTCCCGGTGCTTTTGTGCAGATGCCCTTTGATGTTGTCACAGCCGCGAACCCTGATGGCAGCGTGGCGATAATAGTCCCAATTACCCCTGCCGCCTCGCCTGACAGCGCGCCCCAGAGCCCACAGATTGCTCCTGAGTGCTCCTCTCCAGCCACGGCTTTCCCAAACTGGCCCACGTGGTTTGGTGGGAGAAGGAGACAACAGATACGTGTATCTTTGTTTCTTCATGTGGTGGAGGAGTTACGATTGTCTTGGAAATTGTCCCAATGCCCGAGACCCCACGAGCACAGACTCCTGAGCACTGTCTCCATCCTTGAAGGCAAAGCTTCCATCCTCATAGCTGCAGCACCAGCACGGGCCGGGCACAGGCAAGGTGTGTCTGTCGGCTACCCAGGTGAGGTGGGACAGGAGCCAGGCCTACCGGCCTGGAGGGTGGCTGCAGTCTGTGTGAGCCCATTTGCTTCCTGGCTGGGTTCAAACCGAACACTGCCACCAGGATGGCTGCAGGGGAGGGTGTGCTTGGCTCATCGCAGCCTGGAGAGAGGCCCAGGGTGTCCCGTTCACCTGTCGTCGGCGAGCTGGGCGTGAGTGCCTTGGGTGCTGTTTGCCAGACCTCTCTGTTGTAAAGATCCTTTTCCACTTTGTCATTGGCAAGGGACATGTGCGGTGACACTTTGGGACCCTGTAGATATCCTGTTCCCCAAATCTTTCCCCCAGTGGTTTGGACATCTGCCAATAGTCCACACATGAGTCAGTTATAACATTTTCCAATTCTATCATTCCTCATTCAGATCAGCTGGTGTTATTCTGCAAAGAACTGTTCCTGGTTCCAATCATCTTTTTTTAGTATCACTAACTCATAGATTCTTTAAAAAAAATCAGTGTGCTCATACTTATTTCCATACATTTTTTTATGCTCAAATATTTCTGCATTTGTCCAGCAGAGGCCCTTTGACCATAGTTCTGTTTCCTTTTGTCCCATTCTTGTCATCTTTTGGGCATTTCCTGGCTTTCTGGTACAAGACAACTGGCTGGAGTCTTCAAAAAGGTCAATGCCACAACAGATGAGGCGGTGGACACACTGTTCCCCACTGAAGGGAGTGACAGAATTGTGACAGCCCACGCAGTGTTGTCCTTGAGCTGAATTGAAAATAAAGTGTCTAGCTTTGGGCTGTATGTTAGATTATATTACTACATCGTCATTAAATGTCTTGGGTGTGAACATATTAGTGAGATTATGTAAGAAATGTCCTTTTCTAGAGGAGAGATACACACTGGCGTGTTTAAGGGTGACATATCATGACCTCTGCACCATACCTGCAAATGGTTTCACCAAAACAGGAAAACACACACACACACACACACACACACACACACACACACACACACACGCACACACATTCTGTCTAATGCCCATGGAGACAGGTGATAACACGTGGCATGTCGGTTCCAGCTGGCGAACCTATGCGAAGGGTATACAATGTTTGTTTTACTGCTCTGAATGTTTCCGTACATCTGACATTTTTAAAACTACAAACTTGGGGAAAATAAAATGACAACAAAGTGAAAAAAAAATGCCAAGGGACAGGTATTGTGGTGAGAGCTGTGGCAGCCGGCTCAGCCTGCCCTGAGAAAGCGCACTCTGTTGCTCTGTTAATGCTATGACATGAGGAACCGGCCAATTTTTTGTTTTTTAGCTTTCAAAGGGTAAAATGTAGACAGCTTTGAAGAACAGCTGTCTCTCCCTCTCATTCCAGAGGAAGACCTAATGCAGAAGAGCAGGGTAGGGGGTGAGGGACGGAGGCAGGGAGTTGATGAGAATTTCTGAGCCTGTGTTAGCTGTCTCCTCCCAGGTTATGGAGCTGATTCCAACAATGGCCTTTAAAGGACAAGAAAAGCAAGCAAGGCTTAGAGAGGTCACACACCTGCCCCTAGTAAAAACTGCTCATTTCAGATATTGATGCCTAGTAAAGAAATGTTACTAAACCAATTAGCCATAAGGACAAAGTGGCCCAAAGCTACCTGAACAGAGAAATTAAAAGACCCCCCAACCAAGGTTTGTCGGTTTATAAAAGGAAGCTTTGTAGCAGGAAGGGCTGTGTCCCCTGGGCTGGGCCATCAGCAGGGACACCCTGGCCCTCTCACCTATGCTGAACCTTGTCCCAGAGGCTGGGACGTGGAAAGCAGGTGATGTCCCTTTGCTCCTTGTGCAGTTCCTAAGACCTCGCCTGGCAGGACCCTCCCATCAGAGAGCTCCACCCCTGCCTCACAGCGAGGGCGGGAGACTCCCAGGGGCCCTGTGGGTTGGGTGAGCCCTGTGCGGGGGCGAGTCTGGCCCAGGTGCAGCCTCCTGCCCGGCCAGCGCTCCGTGGGGTTCAGGGCTGAGGGGCTCCCTCCGCAACGTGAAGCTGCTCCCGAGGAAGAAGCTTGCGGCCCAGGAAGGCTCTGCCTTCTACTGTGTCACAGTGTGCAGCAGCTGGCAAGTGAGAATTCAGGCGAGTGGGTGAAAACCTACTGCCCTTCCCCAGCCCCCACCCACCCAGGACACCTGCAGCCGTGGAAGGAAAGGACACTTTTGCCAACTTAAACAGCGCTCGATGGAGACACCTCCTGATTGTGCTCCAGCAGAGACAAATTAGCCAATTAAGGCAGCTCCACTAACTACATTCCGCATTCAGGCAATTTGCCGTTTGCTTCCCACGTGGACAAAGACACTAAAATAGGAACCAAATCAGCATCTCGGAAAGAAAAGATACCTGTGAGGAATGAATTAAAATGAACGGTTGCTTTGATTACAGAAAGCACGGTTAACGGCTCTCACTGCGAGGTCGAAGAGTCAGCGTCCCCCCACTCCAGACCGGAGTGTCCGCCGTCCGCTCAGGAGGACGTTTGTCCCCGGCCTGCAACGTGCCAGGTGCAGGCTGGGTCTGACGGTAGGTGGCAGGGAAGGTAGAACACGGGAGGATGCTGGTCAATAGTCAGACGGGTGACACGACCGGGTCCCCTCTGTGCACATCTCTGGGGTCTGGCGTCTCATCTTTCGAGACTCGGGTGACAACAGGCCAGGACGGGGCCGGACGCTGTTTGCACAGAGCAGACAGCACAGGCGGAGGGGCTGCGCTGGCAGCCGAAACCCCAGAAGGTGGCGGGTCCGACGGTGTTTTGGACACTCTTGTCTGAGGTGAGGTCACCCTGAGGGCCCCTGTCCTCCCCCCAGCCCCATCGACAGTCCTGGACTGGGCAGGACGACTGACCACCACACCACCGTGGGGACCCCTGGAGGGGACAGACAGTCCGGGGGCTGGGGGTGTCGGTGGAGGAGGGAGAGAGTGAGGGGGTGGGTGGGGAGCGGTGGGGCCAGGCCCTGCCCACCGAGGCGTGGCCGTGCGGAACTAGGGTCTGAGGCTCAGTCCCATGGACAGGGCTCGGGAGGCGAGAGACCGGAGAACCCCCGCCCCACCCTGTCTGTCTGCCAAGGACGCCGCCCGGGCTGGGATGTGCAGCTTGGATCTGAGTGAAGCAGGGACAGTTCAGCGTCCCTTCCTTTTGTGTGTGCCTGGCTGGCAAAGGTGGGCCTATTTCATTACACACTGGCACATCCCTTCCTTCTCTGATAGGTGCATTAAGCTAGAGTCACAACTATGAGATCACTGAACTATACGTGGTGTCCAGCTGCTCCCAAGAAAATTGTTCTGGTCCTGGGGCAGATCTTGGACATACGAGCATTCAATACATATCCGTGGACAACAGAATGCATGTTCTGAAACACAGACAGAAGTGCTGTCAGGGGACAGTGCTGAGGAGCAGCAGTGGTCCCAGCATAGTGGCTTTGGGGGTCAGCATCCCCTTCTAGGGAAGCAGGTGGTGGGAAGACAGCAGGGGTCTGGGTAGTGGAGCTGCAGGGAGGGGACCCTCATTTGATGGAGAGAGCTTCCTCCCAAAGTCAGGGCTTTGGGTGGGGTGTGGCTGCAGTTATGTGCTGGTAAAAACAAAGCTCTTCGAGGGAAAAGAATTTCCAACAGCCCTGGTTTGTAGCAATTGTCAATTTCCCTGGTGTAAATGCTCCCGCCGTGGCTGACTTCAAGCTAACAAAGGTTTAACAGCCAGTTAGCAAAATTCCTGGACATTTCAGAACTGGCTTTCAGAGCTGGCCGCCCGCAGTCCCCTGGGTGCCAGTGACCAGGCTGGTCCCCTCGAGGGTCCCGCAGCAGATGTGGGCGGGTGCACAGCAGGCCGTGGGCGAGCCGTTCATCCTGCCACGCAGCAGGAGGCGTCACTGGAGTCACCCCCAGAGTCTGACAAGGAGGATCTGGCAGATTCAGACCCATCGACACTGAAGGAGAGACACCAGCAGGGATGGGACGGGGCAGAACCTCCCAGAGGGAACAAGGACTCTGACAGGAGGAGGAGAGGCCCAGGGGGCTCTAGAAACCCTTGAGGCTGTTTGAAAACAACTCTTTTGCTCAGGCTGCAAAACCCCAACCTGGAGGGAGGGACGCAATGTCGTGCAGCTGCCATTTCATCAGGAAAACTCTGCAAAAATTAGGACTTCATTCACTCTTTGACTCTCTATAGGGCACATTTGACACTAGAACCTAAATGTTGTTGAATAGGAGATAAAAACTTATTTTTACCACATTTAGTTTCATCTTTTCTGATAAAGTCCTAATTAGGCTGTTCAGAAGAGGTGGCAGGTGCGTGGCTGAGGGCAGGGCCCAGGCGACCAGGATCTGATCCCGATGGCACCCATTTCTGCGGGAGCGACTCACTGGCCCCGCGTCCTCGTCTGCACAGTGGGGACAATGGTGCCGGCGCCCACGCTTTGCAGGAGGAAACGGTTTAATGCACGTGGCCCTGAGAGCAGGGCCTGGCCCAGAGTGAGTTCTACGTGTTCGCTAAGTAAGTCACAGAGCATTTACTGCGAGACTTTGGTACCCGGTTTGATTGAATTCACCTCAAATGGGCTTTTTGTTTGTGTGGACTGTCAGATGACAGAGACCTCATTTAATTATGATTAGTCCTGGCTGGGAAAAAGGGCAGACCTGCCTGTCACCTGGGGGTGACGAGAGACACAGAAGGATCCCCCAAGGAGGTGATGTTTCATCTGAGAACTGACAGGTGACCAGGCTCCTGGCAGCACCTGGGTAAAGGGTCGGGGTGGGAGTGGGGAAACACCCACGGGGGAGGAACAGCATGTGCAAAGGTCCTGGGGTGCCGAGAAGCCTGGCATGTCTGAGACCAGCAGAGAGGACAGTGTGGCCATGACTACGTGGACACAGTGGCGAGTGGTGGGAGATGGTCAGGGACCTGTCGGGGTTTGGACACCACCCTCAGGGCTGGGGGCAGCCTCTGGGGTGTGGTGGGGTCAGATTTGCCCTCTGGGTGTTCCCAGTGGGGTGGCCTCCTCGTCTGGGGCTGTTCCCTTCCTGCTCATCCCGCTGTGGCCCGTCTCACGGATAAGAGCCGGGTGGGACGGGAGACGCCTGCTTTAGGGCCTCGGGCAGGTCTCAGGGAGACTCAGAGGAGACCGTCAGGGAGCCTGGCCAGCAGCGCCGCCGCGTCCGGGGGACTGAACCCGCTGCAGGCGGTGAGAGAAGTTTCGGGACCTGCCTGGGACGTGGGGCTGTGGAGGGACCGGCCACGGGCCGGGGTCCCTGGGCTGCAGGTCTGCGCGGGACCGGGAGACGCTCCGCACCTCCCCGCAGTCTCTGTCCGCACGGCGGCGGCACTGCCGCAGTCCCTCGGGTGAACGAGAGCTCTGCTTCGCCTGCGCGTGTTGTGGACGGATCGACTATTTCATTAGTGACACGAGTGGCGTTGGGAGCAAAAGAATAAAGAACTGACTGAGAACAGGTGAAGCTGTGAAACTCAGTGACAAGGACGCTTACGAACAATCCAGAGGCCGACGCACGGCTGCGTGCAAGGACACGCTCGCTCCCACGCTGTCGCTTCTCCCTGCGAGGCACAGGCGGGACCCGGTTTTCCTGCACGAAGATCCTCTTAATTAGATCTTACTTGTCAGGAAGGCGAGACGTGTTTGTGTTTCCTTGGGCTTTCATTGCTATAAACTTTGCAATGTTTTCTCCGAAAAAATGCTCCTTTTCTGCTCAGAAGAGCTGGGTTTTTGCTGTTTTTCCCTCTTCCACTGTGAGGAGGAAATGCTACAAGTCACCAGGTGGGCAGTTATCCCCCTTAAAGGATCCCTGAAGTGGCCATCTGAAAATGATGGCGCCTGAGAAATAATAAAATGCCCACTTTAACATATTGTTGCATGTCAGAGCGCGTTTCCCTCCCCCGCAGAGCCATAGAGCCTGCAAATTGCCCGTGGTAATGACCTCTGACTCCAAATGCAGCCACTGGTCTTTGCACAGACAGACGCTGTCTGTCACTTCTGGGGTTTCGCTGTTGACACTGTGTCTCTTTTAGCTTCTCGGAAGCCCTGGAATGATGCTCCAATTAGCAATGCATCCTTCCCTTCCTTCCAGCCCTCTAATTGCTCTAATTTATGTCCCTTGACAATACTCACACCATGCATGCCATCTGTACCACTGTGTGGGGAAGGAAGGCCTCAAGTTCAAGGTCCCTGGCGGGTAAACAACACAACTTCAAGTCCACGGACATCCTCAGCAATCAACATCAACCACCCCAGCAAGACAGCAAGACCTTGGTATTGTTGGTGAGTAGCAGGTAATTTATGAGCTTGTCAGCGTGATCCACGGTCCCCGATCTGTATCAATATGAAATAGGAAACCATTTAAAAAGTGTCAGGAAAACATGGCGTATCCCCACCCCTCCTCCTACCGTTTGACGTTGAATCATTCACGTATGAAATTGAGTCTTTGTGGTGGTGAAGTAGTAGAGATCCTGCGTAGTCAAATTAATATCATGGAACCAGCGAGTGGAAACAGGTTATTAAAGGTCCCCAGTTCATCCTCATTCAAGCAGGTAGAAGAAAACTAACAGCTTAGCAGCAAATGTGAATTCAGTCTAAGTATGCATGAGAACCAACACAGACCAAGGGAGGGAAAGCTGGGCCCAGGTAATTGGGGTTAACAAGACTTTTGTCAGAAAATCAAAGTCATCTGGGCATAGCTTATGGATTCTGCTGTAGTTTATCCATCATGACTTCTTGTGAATGAACCTCAAGTCTCAAGCCACCATTTAGAGGAAATGGTGAAGCATCATAAAAATGTCCTTGAGCTGAGGTACACCTGTTCACATCCCAGCCCTGCCACCTTTTCTGAGAGCCGAACAGGAGGTAAACAGTGGGGTCTTGTGGGCCTGGGTGGAGTCAGTTCTTGCGGGGGGGGGGGGGGGGGCGCTGAGAAAACTGGAGACAGCGTGTCACAGGGCCTGGTGCACATCCTGTGCACTGCGCATGGTCATTTGTCAATTTACTCTGCTAGGAAACAAGCTCCTTGAAGGAAGAGATTTCAAGCTGTGTTTCCTACTGCTGCATCTCAAGCCCTTGTAAAATTTCTAGCACGTAGCAGCCCTTCAATAGACATCTATGGAGTGAATAAATGAACAAACCGGTACATCCACAAGATAACCTTGGCTAGGAAGACGAAGGAGTAATTCTTGAGGCCAGGGTGTTAGTCAGGGTTCTCCAGGAAAACGGAACTGATAAGAGATTCCTTCATTCATTCCTTCATTCTGGGAATGGGCTCACGTGATCACGGAAGCTGAGAAGTCCTGTGATCCCCCATCTGCAAGCTGGAGGACCAGGAAAGACAGTGATGGCATTCGGTCTGAGTCCCAAGGTCTGAGAACCAGGAGCGCCCATGTCTGAGGTCAGGAGAAGGTCGATGTCCCAGCACAACAGAGAGAGAACGGGCCCTTCCTCCACCTTTTTCTTGTGTTGTTTTATCACGGGCCTGGGTGAAGAGAACGAGGCCCACCCACATTGGTGAGGGCGGACCTTCCCTACTCAGTCTACTGATCCAAGTGCTCATCTCTTCCAGAAACACCCTCACAGGACCACCTACGTGAATGTTTTATCAGCTATCTGGGCATCCCTTAGCTCAGTCTTGTTGGCACATAAAATTAATCATCATATGAGGCTTTGTGGAAAAGGGCATCAATATTTCATTTCTTTGTTTTGGTCTTGAAGAAGTCAGTGTGGAGGCAGAACCTTCAGGTCTTCAATGAACTTCACCTTCCCAGCACTCTCTGCATCTCCCCAAAGTGGAGGTGCGGGGGATGGGCGGACGTGACAGCAGGGGGGCCTGTTGCTCACCCCGAGGCCCCTGCTGCACCTGGCTGGTCTGCCGTCTGGGGGAAGGTGTCCCTCCACACCCCAGCTGCCACTGCCAGAAGACACGGGAACCCTCCGGCGTCGACTCGCACTGGACCCCTCCTCTGAAACTCCGAGACCTTGTCTCAGGGGAGAGGAAACAAGGGGTCTCCCTGAAGTAACCTTTGGTCACAGGTGGAAACACCCACTCAGACTGGCTGCAGGTAAGGACACAGGTCATCTAATGGAAGTCGGAAGTACGGGGCAGACCTGGGAGGCCATCAGAGGACCCGGTGGCCAGGGTGGTCACTCTGCCCTACTTCCTGGAGCTACGTGTCCTTTCCGGCCAGTTATTTTGTTCCTTTCTTCTTTCTGCCTCTCTCATGACATGACTGAAAACGGCAGCCCTGCGGTCGCCAAATACATGTTTCTTTAGTTCAGCACCTTATAGAGACTCTGATTGGCCGAGATCGGGTCAGGGGCGCTGCCCCGGCCAGGCAGCTGTGGACAGGAGTCGGGGCCACTTCTGCGAGTGTGCAGGGCTGTCATCTGAGACGGGTGCCAGGCTGGGCATGTGCCCCGAAGGGCATCCTCCTCAGAGCCCCGAGGACCGTGTCCCTCGCAGGGGACGATGGCAGGTCAGCGGCGTGCGGGCCTCCCTCCCTGGATGGCCAAGAGGATTAACTCGCCCCAGTGTCAGGGGGACGTGCAAACTGCTTCTTAATGAACAGCCTCTTTGCAAAGTGCTCCGGGGGAAAGATGATCTCTGGTTCTTCCGGTGAAAGTCTGTTTCTCTTTGCAATCAGACTGACTTGTAACACTCATCATAAACCGGCAATTTTACTTTTGTGGCAAGAATTTCAGAAGAATTTCTCTTTCACAAGCCTATCAAATTATAGGTGGTTTTGAGCAAGAGCTTTCATAAGTGTTGTATCAGGCTAACCCTCGATAATGACAGAAGTTTTAAGACTAATTTGATTCCTGCCCTTCCCCCTCCCTCCCCAGTGACCTGCATGGCATGTGACAGGTGCATTGGGTGACTTCAGAGCCAAGGCTCCGTATTTATGTAAAAACAGGGCACGTGAGCCTGGCTTCTCCTAATCAGACCAAATCTTCGATTTCCTTGGTTTCCTTTTAAATCAGGACACTTTGGAGTTTTTTGTTTCATTTAAATTTATTGAGACAAAATTCACATACCATGAAATTTGCACTTTTAAAAGTGTACAGTTCAGTTGTTTTTTATTTTTCTTGCAATTATCTAATTCCAGAACAATTTCATCGCCAGGAAGAAAACTGTACTCATTGGCAGTCATTCCTCCAACTGCCCCAGGTAATCACCAATTTATTTTCTGTCTCTGTGGACTTGGCTATTGTGGATATCCCATAGAAGTGGAACCATATACGATGTGGTCTTTGTGTCAGGTTTTTTTTTTTTTTTTCACTTAATGTAATGTTTTCTAGGTTTATCCACGTTATAGCATGAATCAGTACTTCATTCCTTTCTTCTTATTTTATTTTATTTTATCGAGACAGAGTCTCTCTCTGTCACCTGGGCTAGAGTGCCGTGGCATCAGCCTAGCTCACAGCAACCTCAAATTCCTGGGCTCAAGCAATCCTCCTGCCTCAGCCTCCCAAGTAGCTGGGACTACAGGTGTGTGCCACCATGCCCAGCTAATTTTTTTCTATTTTTAGTAGAGATGGGGTCTTGCTCTTGCTCAGGCTGGTCTCGAACTCCTGGGCCCAAATGATCCTCCCACCTCGGCCTCCCAGAGTGCTAGGATTATAGGTGTGAGCCACTGTGCCTGGCCAGTACTTCATTCCTTTCTATGTCTGAATAATATTCTATTGCATGGATAACTCTTTTGGTTTTACGCAAGGGACAATTCAGTTGTTCAATTGACTTTAAACAATCAACAATTCTGGGAGGGCAGAAGGAAAAATTTTAGAAGCATCTGGGCAGACATTGGTGAAATGGCTCTACTTTAGACTTTTTGAAAAACTAAAAAACACTTTAGGGTCTTAGAGACTCATATAAGGGGGTGACTTCAGTGCAGTTGGATGGAGACAACTCGGGGGCCCGGTCACCCCTGCAGAGCTGTGGCCATGAGCTTTCATGGGGCAAGGGGGCGAAGACGCAGGCTCTGGAGTCCGACACATGGGCTCAGGCCCCAGCTCTGCCACTTACGGCTCTGTGAGCTCGGCTGAATTCCTTAAGCTGTGCCTCAGTTTCTTCATCTGTAAAACAGGTCTGGTAATAATATCTACCTTGAAGCGTGGTTGTTGGGATTAAACCAGGTGACATATGCCTAGTATAGCACATAGCGAGTGCTCACTGGATGTCCCCTGCCGCTCACACTATCTGAGTGCACATTTCCTCTGACATAGTTAGGATTTATGTCCCTTTTTGAGATCAAGAACCTGTGACACAAAGTGTTCAGCCCCTCTGAAAAACACCTCCATTTATGCTGTCTCCAAATTGGCAGTGTTAGGAGTAAAAGAAATAGACAAATTAGATTATCCAAGATGATCTGCTTTTAATGCCGATCATTAAAAGAAGCTGAGGAGCTCTTTCCAGCATCACTGGATTAACACCCTCCTTAATGTGCAGCGAAACCATGTTTGGTGCATCCTGGCCGAGCGCAGGGAAAGAAGGGAACTGATGTAACAGCTACGACACAAGGTGTTCCACCTGTGCTGTTCCCTTTATGGTTACATCAACCTACGTGGCAGGTATCAAATCCGTTGTGTGGATGAGTGAACTGAAGGCCAGAGAGGTTAAGCCATTTGCCCAAGGTCACACAGAAAGTATCAGAGTTGGGATTGGGATCTGTGGCAGTCTGCTTCCAAAGGCTGGTGCTTTCAGCTTTTCTCCCATCTGTCTCGTTGGTGTGCGACATGCTGAGGGGCCATTAAGTAGTGTCTATGCTTTTATTAAGGAGCTCATTTTGCAAGAGCCCTGCTAAAGCCCTCCATTACTGCCAAAGTGCAGCACAGTTTTACTGTCGTTTGTCCCCAAGTGCACCGGGAGCCAGGTATTCACTCCAGATGGCTCAGCTAGAGAGGCTGTGACGCTGACCTTGCCTTGTTCTCAGAGCACTTATTTCATCTCATTTGTTCCTTTTTCCAAAATGTCCTCTTCCACCGTGTGACCTTGGGCAAGGATTGGATGATGGGTTACATTGCCGGTGGCTCAATGTCGCAGATTTTCGGAGATGACGCTGATGCCAATTTCTGATCCTGAGATCCGGGTCACTGTGGTTACAGCTGGTGACTTTTGTGACTCTAGAGACCCTGCTCTGGAGCCATTCGTTTTACAGCAAGATTGACTCAAACTTGAGTCCCGCAGGGTTCCTCTGCTGCTCCCCACACCTCGTCACACTGTTGTGACCACAGGGGAGGGAGAAGAGACGAAACGCTGTCTCAGAAGATCTCTGGATGTGCCTGGCCTCGTGTTCCTCGTGTTCTTATCTTTGCTCAGCTGTTTGCGTTTGACTCTGGGGAGAGACTGTATTCACTGTCCATATTCGTGGATTTGTACCTGTAATGTGGGAGGACTAGAGTCTATGCTTTCCAGAATTTTCTTAGCTTCTCTATAGCATGCTGTTTTTCATGGCAGAGAGGAGGTCTTTGGTGTGTCATGATAGGGCCTGACCTGGAACCTTGCCCAGCACAAGCGTGGGTTTGAGTCACCAGACACATCTCCGCAGGGTGTCCTGGCCTTGCTTAGCCAGGCCTGTGTGGCGGGGAAGCTGGAGGGGGCTGGGGGAGATGCTGCATTTGGGGGGACTGCGTGAGTGCTCAGGAGTGGTCTCCAGGGGATGAATCAACTTTGGCATCTGCTGGTGCTGGCTGCCAGCCTGCTGGGCATATGGGGTTGGTGGAAGTTTTTTGTCAGAAAGTCATTTACCTTTTTCTCCTCTTGTTTCCCCCGTTCCTTCCTTTTTAAGCAGGCAGGCAGGCTTGTCAATGACTCACATTAGGGTTTGCGTGATGTGAATGTGGAGGCTATTGTTCGGCAGTGAGTCAATCCCCCAACCCTCCCACTGTGGGTGGAGAACTCGTCCCTGCCCCATTGACGCTGGGCTTGGCCGAGTGACTTGCTTTGGCCAACACAAGTGCACGTGCTGTGAGCAGAGGCCCTTAATGCACTGCCGTGAGAAGACCAGCACGTGTCCTGGGGAGCTGCCGCTCCTTCTGCCTGAGCCCAACCTATAGCCCGGAGCAGAGCCGCCCTTAGACCAGCCAGGGTCAGCCAGCCCTTAATCATGCTGCAGACCCCAAGCATGAAAACTGTAAACTGAAAATAAAATCCTAAGTTCCCTGCCGACGGAATGGACCCCCTCTTGGCCAAGGGGACCCCAGAAACACTTCAAAACTGAGTTTCTGGCCATAAAAGGGAAGTTGGACACACCTCATTATACCCCCTCCCGTGTGGAGTTTAGACTAACTGCAAACAGGACCTAAGGCCAGAGGTTAATTCACATGCCTGCAGGCCATGAATCTGCTTAACAGATCACTTTGAGTCTGTAGACTGTGGCTTGCTCTATAATTAACAGACTTGCTTAACTTAAAATATTCTTTTCTACTGATTGCAAGCCTGAGACAAAAGTTTATTTCTTTAATCAATTATAAATTAAGGAATCTCTGAATTCACATAGAACCTGAGAGCTCCTGCCCCTGTGAGATGTCCTGCCTTTTCAGGCCAAACCTATGGACACCTTCCGTGGATTGATATATGATTTTACCTGCAATTCCTGTCTCCCTAAAATGTATAAAACCAAACTGCAAGCCAACAGCCTCGGGCTCACATGCTCAAGGCTCCTCGGGTTTATGGATCCCTGGACCATGGTCACTCATATTGGCTCAGAGGAAGCCTCTTTACATTATTTTTCAGAGTTTAATTTTTTTTCTGTTAACAGAGCAAAAGCTCGTATTACAAGCCATTGTGTTTGGGGCTCTTTGTTATGTAGCACTATCGTGACAATAGAGGACTGGTGCTGGTGGTGTCTTGGGCTGCAAGGGCAAGTGAGTAGAATAAGCATGAAGTTATTGGTTTTTGCAAAACCCTTAACCCAGAGAAAAGACTTGCCCAAGTGTCTCTAGGAGGGTGGGAGCCTCTGACAGGCAGCCAGGGGGTTGGAGGTGTTCTGTAGACCTGCTCAGGTTTGCTGAGAGGTCTGTGTGTTTGGACAGTAGTGGGGACCCGTGTCCCGTACCTGGGAGTGTTGGGGGCACAGCCAGTCCTGGGCCTCAAACAGAACAGCCTCTATCCGCCGAGGGATACCTGTGTGCCAGGCACTGGGCTAAGCAGCTCATATGGAGTTATGCACCTTCTCGGCAGGTGGATGCCATCATTGGACAGATGAAGAAACTGAGGCACAGAGTGGTTGTGTCACTGCTCGGGGTCACACAGGTGGTAAGTGGCAAAACGTGGGATGGAGTGTAGGCAGTCTGCCTCTAGACGTTGCGCTCCCAACTGCTGCGCTAGGTGCCCCAGTGGGCCCGAGGGACTGCAGGGGCCGGGACATGGGGAGAACTGAGTGTGGAAGGCCGGGCCTCCCTCATTCCTGATGATAGACCCAGGTATGGCCTGGAACGTGGCCTCCCCTCAGCTGGGGAGAACCAAGAACGACCGAGATGGAATTTCCTATCGCCTGGCAGGGTGCAGGCTGGAGTCACAGTGAGGGGGACTTAAGGACAGAAAGAGACGCAGCATTTCCTACACACCAGACTCTGCCCACATGTTCACTCCTGCAGCCCACGACAGGCTCGAAGACACCCAGGCTGCTGCCTGCCCGGCACAGGCCGCATTCTCACGGACCGCAGGCTGCAGGCTCTCGGCCCCTGCAGGAACCTCCGGCACCATTGCCCCCACCCCTCCACTTCGCCAGTGAGAGAAATGAGGCCTGAAGGGAAGGGGACTCTTGGTGATCCCAGGTGGTGGCCTTGGCCTGGAGGCAGGGCTGGGGACAGACCTGAAACCACAGAGAGAGTGTGTCCTGACCTGGCTGCTGTCCTGAAACCCCAGGAGGAGGGGGCAGGAAGGGCGACTGTCCCTACCTGACATTAGAGCAGGTGGTGTTTCCCACCTGCGGCTGCCTGTGTGCAGCCCGGGGTCACGCCTCCCCGGAGCGTCTGTGCTGGGAAGATACTCAGAGACAGCCCCAACCCCCACGCCGCCCCATCTTACCCGTCGCCAGGGAAGCCGGGCTGCTGCAGTCAAGGGCTCAGGGCAGGAGGGAGCAGCAGCAGGGCCAGTTTGCAGCGGGCAGGGCTGCAGCGCAGACGTGGGAGAGTAGGTGCTGGGGAGCCCAGACGCGTACCCCTCTTCTGCAGCAAGGGGAGGTGGCGTGGGCTCCCGAGCAAAGGGGTCCAGGAGGGTGGGTGGAGGGGACGAGGGGGCCAGGAGTGGAACCTTTAGACAGTGACGTGGGACCTGAGAGCAGGGACTTGGGCCCCTCCTGCTCTTCCAGGACTGCCAAGGGCCCGTGCATCCCTAGTGCGTTTGGGCGGCAGACACAGACCCCGGCTCAGGGCGGCTCACACGGGGCTTTTCAGCTTTAATGTGATGAGTCTCCGGGGAGCTTGTTAAAGCACAGGCTCTGATTCAGTCGGTCTGAGGGGGACCTGGGCTCTGCATCCTCACAGGGGACGCTGGGCTGGTGGCCCTGGCCCGCAGGAGCTTGTGTTTCTCACATACTGAGAAGTGGGGGCTTTGGGATTCCCCGAGTGGCTGGGTTGTAGGGGTGTGACCAGGGCCTGGGTTCTCCCAGCTTCCCACGCTGCAACTGTCAGTTCACTGACAGCGTCGCTCCTCTTGGTCACAAGACGGCTGTCACAGCTCTAAGAATTACGTCCTCATAAAACAATGTCCAAATGCAGGAAAGAAGGGGTAGCAAAGAGACTCTTATGGAGCATTATTTTTAAATCAAGGACAAATTACTCAAATGACTTCCAGAAACATCCCAGCCCCCTGTAGCAGATTTTCGCTTACATCTCATTGGCTAGAATGAGGTCAGGTGACCGCCTTCAGTGGAGAGAGAGCGTGGGAAAGTGAGTGCTATATTTGGTTTGTTTGACCCCTTTAAATCTCATGTTAAAATTTGATCCTCAATGTTGGAGGTGGGGCCTGAAGGGCAGTGTTTGGATCCTGAGGGCAGACCCTTCTTGAATGGCTTGGTGCTGGGGGGTGGGCGGGGGAATGGACAGGTGCAGGGGTGTCATACCTGGAACCCAATCCTCCCAGAGGCAACCAACTGCAGGATGATCTGCAGCCTGGGGCAGCCCCAGGCAGCCCCCTCCTGGGGGCCCTGCAGGGCTCTCTTTTTGGGAATCTTGGCCTCCAAGTGTCTCTTTGGCAGAACAACGTGGCTTCTAGCCCTGCATTTTAAAATCACTGTGGGGATAGAAGCCACTGCATACGCTGACTCCAGCCTCGGATCTGCAGCTCCACCCTTGTTGGTGGGTCTGGTAATCTGTGTGCATGTCCTGATTCACCTGGGCTTTTGAGGGTGGCAGGTGGCTCTACATAGCTCCATCCAGACATAAGGAGACCAAGAAGTGCTTCCTCCTTTGCCAGCTGGGAGTGCTGCAGGGTCTCACCTAGCTTCTCAGGAGCTTTGTGACCACGAGCAAGTTCCTCAACCTCTCTGATCTTTCTCATCTGTCTCACCCATTCATTGTCTAATAATGCTTCTCTACAAGGCTGTGAATATTGGGCAAAGTAATATTAAAGTGCATTAGTAGGCTTTTATGTTACTAGAAATAGTAATAGTATCTGACCATTGTTAATTTTCTATGTGAAGAAAGAATGATATTTATAAATCATTTACTGTAATCAAGAGATTGGAATCCACCTGCAGAGACGGCGCTTCTCTGCTTCAGAGGCAGAGTGGGTGGAGCGTGTGATTCACAGAGCCCATTCAGGGCGGTGTCTGAGCCAGTGGTCATCCTGTCTTCTCGGATGCGTGCTGTGAACAAGATCGTTGGCCCTTGAGGCTGAGGACAAGGTCATGCCCTGGTCCTGATGCTCAGAGTGACCTGTGGGGCCATCTGGTACCAGAGCAGTCACCCTTCCTCCCACCTAGATACAGAAGGGAAATATTGATGGGGGAGATTTGTAACAGAGGGAATGGCCTAAAAAAATGGCAAAAATACTTTCCGTCTCTTCACAACATCTTCTGCTCCTTTTTGAGAATGAAAACCTGCATCCCTGCCTTAGGCCAGTGGTTGGAGGGGCAGGGTGGGTCTTTTGTTGTTTGTGCTATAGGAGATGGCCTGGCCTGACCTGGTAAACGGACGTCCTGGGTGGAGGTCACAGGATGGGACGATCGGAATCATCAACTCATGGTTGGACAGCAATTGCCTGAAGCTGAGAACCTGTTCTTTAAAAGCTCTGTGTTTCTGCTTATTAATAAGACGGTGGCATTTGAGACAGGAGTCTCTATCCTCCTCCTTGGCCGGCAGAGAAATAAACTTCCCTTTCCTTCTCCTCAAACCACTTGTTCTCGTTATTCTGATGTGGCCTTGAGGGAAGGTGCCGAGCTTTCGGTAACAGTCTTGGCACTTCCTAGATGAGACGGAGACAGGCCTGGAGCTCTGTGCTCACCTGGCTACTGCGTGGCCGGAGCAAGGAATATACATTTCCTGAGAATATTTCTTCCTAAAATTCCCACTGCTTTTTGGTTTTTAGACACAACACTTAATTCATGTATAAATTTGAAATCATGTTGAAGGGGAATGTGAGTTTCCCATTTTAGCAAAAAGGGACCTGAGTTAACAGCAGTGGCTGGGGCCTGGCCTTAGAGGAACGCAGGCGCTTCTGTGAACACAGCTGTGCTCCCGAGGGGTCTTGTGGGGATCACGTCTCGGCCCCCACAGTTGAAGAAGAGCAGTAAAGAATCAAACCTTCTTTGAAAGGCTCTTGACAACATTTAAAATCCATCAGGCAGCCTAAGTAACATTTGTGGACTAAAAATCTTAAGCCCCCAAGATGAATTAATGGACCCCTCTTGGCCAAGAGGACCCCCCCAAAGAAAACATGAAAGCTGAGTTACCCCCTGAGCAGATGTGAGGTCAGACAAGCCTTGTTATACCTGGTGCCTTTTGGAATTATTTTTTGTAACAGTAAAATACAAACTCATTAACAAGACTAAGGTCATGTAAGACAAAAGTAAAACCATACCTGCAGGTCATCAGTTTGCTTAACAGATCACTTGAGTCTGGGTACATGTCCGTGGCTTGTCTCTGATTAACAGACTTCCTTAACTTAAAACATTCCAAGCATTATCGCTGCAACAACTCAGTAAGACATTTATGTATCCATCGGCCAGTGGGTCAGTAAATAAGGGTTGACAAATATTTGCTGGTAAGGTAGAGTGACCGGAGTGGATTTGGTCTTTGTCCTCATGGAGCTTACGTTCTAGAGGGAAGACAGATAAAGGAGGAGTAAACATAAATCACTGTAGCATAATTATGAGTGCAAAATGTTGCAATGTGGAAATTCTGAGTGCTAGGATAGTCTGTAACTCCCTGGAGTCAGGAGACAGGGGTTAGGACTTCCCCAAGGTTAAGTCCAAGTGGAGACTCCAAGAGTGAGTGGCAGTTAGCAAAGTCAACCCAGTTGGAGGGAGGGGAAGTGTTTAGGCAAAGAGAACAGCAGGTGCAAAGGCCTGGAGCGGAAGGATGTTGTGTGATCGTGGAACACATGCAGCAGGTGTGCAGCAGGCTGGAGCCAGTGGGTTGACAGGAGAACGGGGGAGGTACTCCAGGCAGGGGCACAGCAAGTGCAAAGGCCCAGAGCCAGGCCTGAGTCCGTGTGGCTTGAGGAACTGGCAGAGGCCCGTCTGGCAGGAATGTGGCAGCAGAAGGGGACCCTGAGGCCAGAGGGGAGGGCAGGGCCAGACCCCAGACTGTGCTGGGCACTGTGGGCCGCAGAAGGGAGCTAGCATATACCCCGGGGCAGTGGGAAGGTGTTAAAGGATTTTAAGGAGGGCAGGAACATTTGGGGATAATGTGTATCCTGGGAATCTCAATAAAGTAAATTCCTAGTTTGAACGTTGATGAGACTTCTGCACTTGCAGGAGAAATAAGACTGTTTCTACAGCTGTGTGATAAGATCATATTAAAAAAATGTATTACTAGGTTTTTAAAGGTCATTCCAAATATGGATTTCTATCTCACATTTGGACATAAGTAGACCGTAAGGTTGATGGAAAGCAGAACATTTCCTGACTTGCATGAACATAAAAGAGATGTCAATTTGAAAGCAAAACAGTCATTTGTACTTTCCTCCACAGTTTTTTGACTGTTGTGTTTCATGAGAAAGGATTCTTCATGAACACATAGGCTATTTTTTTACCCTTTGAATTACCCGCTTTAACATCAGAATTTTTATTGTGATTAAAAGTATTGCTTATTAAAATACCTGCTTACTTTATTAAACAGTTCTATAATTCCCCAAATCTGACCTAAGTATTGAATTTTATCTGGTTATTGAATATTTAGCCATGTGTAGTTTTCCAGATAATTCTCCTTCTGATTATAAAAGACATTTTTTGTTAGCAAATTTGGAAAAATATACTGAGAAACATAAAGAAAAAAATTAAAACCATGCATAATTCTACTATACTACTCATAGGTAATAGCTACTGTTGATATTTTCATGTACCTCTTTCTAGACTGTTTGCTTTGCATATAGGTGTGTGTGGATAATGAGGTCATGATACATACAATTCTATACCACGATTTAAAAATTTTCAACTTGCATTTTATCATGACCGTTTGATTTCTAGCCAGAAGGATATCATAATTTTTAAACAGCCCTACAAGATTTCATTGTCTGGCTAATCTATGACTTCTTTATTCATTCTTTTTTTTTTTTTGAACATTTGTTAGGGTTTCTAATTTTTGCTGTTGTAAATAATGCTGCAGTGAACATCTGCACATATCATCTCAGTGTGGATTTATTATTATTTTCTTAAAACGAATTCCAACAGCCAGAGGACTGGGTCACAGAGTAGGAAGCTTTGAAACTCTTGATATGTCTTCCAAATTGCTTTCGGAACCTGGGCTTCGTAACACCTGTGTTCTCCCGTGTTGTTACAGACACTGAGTAGAACTATTAAAAAGTGTTTGTCTGTTTGTATTGATAGGATTTGATAGGCTTTGTTGTTCTTTTAATTTGCAGATAATTTATTCCTGGGACCAGCTAGTCTTTGGTTCCACCTTCTCAGGAGTGAATTGGGACATGGCTGTTATCCAAGGAGGTAATCTGTGGCCCAGTGGCCTTGGGTGACAAGGCATCTTGAGCGCGGCCCTGCAAGAACGGTGGCCAGTGATTCAGAGTGTAGACGGTGGGGCCTCACGTAACATGTGGTCAATGGGCATGCCCGGGCGTCCCAGACTTGCCCAGTCCAGGCTCCTGAGTTTGGGGTGCTGCAGAGTGCACACTGTGACAGGGTCTCCCTAGCACCATGTCCTGCGGGTGCCCCATCTTCTGACACGCATCAGACCACCTTGGCACCAAGCCCTGCAGAGCACTCCTCCCTGGAAGCCGTTCCCAGAGCCTATTTCACGGCTCATTCCGAAGGAAGATTAGGAGGACTTTTCCATTTCCTGCATTAAATGATTTAATTCACAAGGGACTTGGTCAACACTAGTGTCCCAACAGAGCCCAGTCCTTGTATCGTTTGTAGCTGGCCCTTCTGATTAAACCCACCCGGGCCATCACGCTCTGCACTGGACGCACCGACAGAAGCCACGCCGTGGCCCTGGCGGTACATCGGCCAAGGCGGCTGGCGCTCCAGAGGGGACGGGGAGCCGTGAGTGCATCTGACTCATTTCTGGAAACTGATGCATGAAGTGACACCCACAAATGACGGGAAATTCTGTAGAAATACATCTGATAAATGTTTAATTAGATGTTGAGAGGGATCATTATTCATGGCCAGGATGTTAGCCCCAGAGGACCTCAAGCTCCTGACCTTGTTCATGCCCATGTTCAAGTGCAAACCAGCCCCCCTTCCCGCCATAACTCCCTGCTCCAAGTGGGGAGCAGCTAGGAAAGCCTGGTCAGCCCGAGGTTAACACTGGGTGACACAGGGCGTCAGTGGGACAGCCCTCGGCCTGGCTGTAGGTGGGAGATTTCAGGGAGGTGACCATAAGTTGAGAACCTGAAATCAAGGTGTCAGGACCTGAACGATGCCCCTGCCCACCTGTTCACAGGTCCCTGCAGGTCTCCACGGTCCCTGCCCTGTCCCGGACTGGCTCCCCTCCTGAAGCTGTTGATGCGTCTGAGGCCCCCGAAGTCCTGTGTTCCCTGGAGATGCTCTGTAACCCCTGTGAGGCGCCAGGAAGGACCCTCCTGGGACGGAAGACTCGGGTGAACCCGCCCTGTGCAGGAGGTCGTGGTCGAGTCCGTCAAGGCTGCAGGTTCCGAGGTTGCAGGTGACAGAATCCACGTGGGCTCCCGAAGCCAGGGAAAGCAGGACTGACCGGAGGTCTCGGGAGCAGGAGCCCCAGGCCTTGGAGGGGCAGGAGCCGGGGTGTCCTTGGGCTCTGGACAGCAGGAGCAGCGGGAAGAGTTTGCCGGCGGCCGATCGGCAGGAGTCGGGTGGATTCAGTCCCCAGAGGAGCACTGTGGCCCTTACCACAGATGGAGCCGGCCCACCGCCACTGTCCTCTCCAGGTCGTCCCCAGCACCGTCCTCCCCCAGCCCTGTCAGGGAACCTCTTACCTCCCTCCTTCCCCCCTTCTCTCCCTCCCCCTTCCCTCCCTCCCCCTTCCCTCCTTTCCTCCCTCCCTCCCTCCCTTTCTTCCTTCACCAGACAGTGCTAACTAGCCACAAAAACCAAAACCAAAAGCACACTCTCAGTGCCTAAATACCACGTTTCACTCGTCACCAACTTGGCCTTGTATTTCCCTCTCTTTCTGCCTTGGTCTCTAAAACGAGCACAGATTCAATGTGACAGGAAAACAGACATGTGAGTTGGGGTGGGGGTGGGCGGAGGCAGCTTCGATCAGTCAAACAGCCTTTCCCACGTGGGGAATGTCAGCAGATAGACAGGGACTAAGTCTGTCACTGACTCGGTTACAGCCCAGAGTGAGGGTCTTTGGAGTGACCTTGATTCAAACAACCCACAGTGGGCGGTTGGTGTAGAAGACGCTCTCGTGAGTGACAGGAACCCGACGCGTGGTGAGTCGGGCTCTCCAGAGAACAGAAAAAACAGCGGGAGTGTATGTCCTGTATTTATATTATATATATAGAAAGAGGTTTATTTTAGGGAATTGGCTCACACGACTACAGAAGTTGGCAAGTCCCAAATCTGCAGGGTGGCCGGCAGCCCGGAGGTGCTGCGGTCCGGGTCTGAAGGCCTGGGGGTCCCGTCTGCGGCCGTCTGCGGCAGGACCCCTCGCCTGGGGGGTCGGCCTTCCTCCTGTTCGTCCCTCATGGGGGCACTCTGCTTGGCTCCACGTCTGTTGATTTGAATGTTAATCCCATTTCTACACGTCCTCACAGAAACAGCCAGAATCATGCTGGGCCAAATATCTGGGCACCAGGGCCCAGCCAAGTTGGTGTGTAAAACAAACTGTCACCCATAACTTTTGACTTCCAGCCTTTTGGTTTCTGAGTGTCAAATGGGTGGGGTTTCCAGTGTTTTGTTCCCTGGTACAGGGAACATGTGTGCTTTCTTCCTGTCCTTGCCTCCTGAGAGCGGCATCTTGGGGACCGCCATGCCTCCATGCTTGGGCCAAGCGGCCCCATATTCCATCCCCCAGGCCACCGTCATTGGCCCAGTGACGGACACCCGATTCAGGGCAGGCCTACGGGAGGGATCCCTGGGGAAACCGCCAAGGAGGGAGGGGCTGCTGAGCTGGGCCCTGTGGGTCGGGAGCCTCGGGTGCCGCCCTTCCAGCTCCGGTGGGGCCCCCTGAGAACGGAGCCACCGCACAGGGAGGCAAGGGTTGGGGGTAGGGGGAAGAGAGAGCCACAAAGATGCCACTGAGACCCAAGATCTAGCTGCACCCCAAACAAGGCAGGGCTGTGAACTTCTCAGTTGTGGTGACCAATGCATTTTTTCCTTCCCTGAAACTGTCTGGATTTGTTTTCTGTCTCATGAAGCAGAAAGAGCTTGATCAATATCCCTGGGAATTGGAAAGCTAAAAAAATAAAAAAAAAAAAAATTAAATGATGATGGCAATAACAACAATAATAAGACTTAAGCCATGAATATCATGACTGGCAGAGACAAAATTATGTATGTGTGTATATATAACTCTCTCCAGCGTGATATTAAAATAAAAAATAAATGGCAAAAATAGACCTCAGCAAAGCTATAGGAAGTTATTTCGAGGAGAGGAAACGGAAGACAGAGATTAATCTGAGAATTGCCGTTAGCGGAGAAACTCAGAACTCACCATTCTCCTTGTGCTGTTTAGGTGCCGGGTGACACAAGGCCGGTGGCCGAGCCACCTGGCACAGCCTGGCGACGCAGCAGGTGTCACAGAGGACGGAGTGCCCGCTAGTCCCGCCCCCGCTGCCCGGGTGAGTGAGGGCGTGTGACACCCGACAAATGACTGTGTCTTGAGAGGAGACCGGTCCCTCGAGCGGGAAGAGCATCCACGGCCTTCCGGATGTTCATCCACATTCTTACTGTTTAGTGTATTTTATCTATAATCGCCTTACTCAGTATTGAGTAGAAAAAGAGCCTTCGTACAACATGAGTAATAAAGAATGTTGACTCAATGAACGCACAGGACCCCTCCTAGTTGCGGGAATAGAATCTGAAGAAACAGAATCTTTGATGCCCCCCGGGAACCCCTCCTGAACCCCAGCCCCCTCCCTCCCCCCACAGAGAGAAACCCTTTCCCCTTTTGTCTTTATTATTCCTTTATTTATTGTTCACGCGTGCTCTGGGCATGCACGAGCTGTCTGGTTTTGTTCTCCATTCTCTTCCCGTGACCCATCCACGCTGACGTGGTAGCTACAGCTCGCTCATTTTCCTTGCCGTGGTTTTCCGAGGCAGGAGGGGAACACGGGCAACGTCCTCATCCGCAGGCTGATGAGCGCTGGGACCCTTCCGGTCTGGAGCCACGAGGACTGTGCTGCTGTGAACGTTCTTGGGCGCGTCTCCTCTACACAAGTGCACGTGTCCTCCGGTCTGTAGCTTGCAATTTAAAAAATCTCATCCTGGGTGAGAAATGTAATTTGCATCGTAACCCATAACACACACGCCTCGGTGTACATGCATAACAAGACATCATTTCAGAATCAGTCTTAGCAGTGGGAGGGAGTTCTTGTTGCTCTGTAACCTGCCCAGCACTCGAATTGATTGGGTTGTGAGATTTTTGCCACTTTGGTGGGTGTCATGTGATAGCTCATTATGTTAGGTTAAGAATCTTTTCATGTTTGTATTGCCCATTCATTCACATTTCCTGCTCTGTGAAGAGCTGGTGTAAGTCTTTTGCCCGGTTTTGATTAAGTTGTTTGAATTTTTGGCCTTTTTTTTTTCTTTTGAGATGACTCTTCACATGTTCTGGGTATTCATCCTGGTGACTGTGTGTGTGGCCAAGACGGGTAGACCAGGGTCAGCGCGCCAAACGCCTCTGTGGGGGGCGAGGAGAGAGCCAGGGGCGGAGGGGCTGAGTCAGGCAGGGGCCCACGACAGCTCTCAGGACGTGGCTTCCACTGAGTCCGGCGGCATTCGCAGAGGATTTCGACCGGAGGAGCGCTAGGATCTCATTATTCATTTCTGCCACGGTTGGCTCAGTTGAACTCACCTCTTCAACAAGACTTGGCCTTGGCCACCCCACAGCCCGTGGCCGCAGGTTGGGCTCCCGGCGTGGCCACTGACACATCCACGCCTGGCTTGTGTGTGGCTGGGTGGCCCAGGGGCCGCTCTGCTGGGCCTCTCATCGGTGGCACTTGTCACGTCTGTCCCCTCCTGAGTCTGGCCTATTTATGAGCCTCATTACACCTCGGCACAGAGAAGGAGGTTCGGCAAATGGCTCATAAAGCATCTTTCTAAAGGTTAATGGTCACTGTCTCGGGAAGAAAGGGCCACCGAGCATGGATGCTCTTTGATGGTGTGGATTTTTCAATTAAGTGAAAATAAAGAGTCTCGCCTCTTTGCTGCTACCTGGGCTGATTTCAAGCAGCCAAGGAGGTCTCGGCGTCTGGGGAGCCAAATCGTCAGCCCGTGGGAGCTGGGAGCACTTCGGGGGGGGGGGAGGGAGAGGGCGAGGGGGGGGGGAGGGGGGGGGAGGTCAGGCCGTCCTGAGCTCCGCTTCCCGCTGGGCCCCAGTGAGCCGTGTGCGGGGCGGTGGCCATGGAGGGAGCCCGTGGTCTGACCAGACAGTGCCCTCCGGCAGGGCAGGGACAGTGTGTGTCCTCGGACTCGTCACCGCAGCGCCTGGCACGGGCTCCAGGCCACGGCAGGTGCTCAGGTGTCCTCTGACCTCGGCCAACGCGGGCCTGCTCGGTGTGCCGGGCTGGGGGGAGGCGGTGTGAGAGCTTCCCGGTCGCCCTCGCCCAGCTCACAGGTGTGCGGAGAGAGCGGCAGATGGGGCCTGGGTGCCGTGGGGACCTGCAGTGACAGCCGCAGTGACCGCCCGGGCTCAGCTGGACGCGCACGGGGTTCTGTCCTGCTGTTCTCACAGTCTCCTGGGCGGGCAGCTCGACAGCGGGATGTCCCCCGAGTGGTGGCTCCGGGATTGGGGCTCCTCATCTCGTGCCGCCACCTTCAACCGGGGGTCCGAGGCCTGCGGAGGGGCGAGGGGGTGAGGGCTGTGCGAGGGCTTCCCGGCCCCGCCTCGAGGTCTCCTCTCGTGCTCCCTCGTTCCCTTGGCCAGAAGCAGGCGCACGGCGCCCAGTTCACTGCAAGAGGCCGAAAACGCACCCTTCCCGTGTGCCGGGAGGCGGCGGTGGGCTGGCGAGAGGGCGGGACAGCCCGGAACGGGCGTCTGCTCCCCAGGTGCGCGTGCCCGCGGAGCAGGTGCAGCTCCCGGCACCGCGGCCTCGGCCGTGAGCGAGACAGACGCGGCTCCTGCCTGTGAGGGACTTCCCCGTCCCCAACCCACGCTCGCTGCACACCTGGCTTTACAGGAAGCGTTTGA
>VSMD01117254.1:0-31938 GCA_008750895.1 Mirza zaza | reverse complement strand
TTTTTTTGAGACAGAGTCTCACTTTGTTGCCCAGGCTAGAGTGAGTGCCGTGGCGTCAGCCTAGCTCACAGCAACCTCAGACTCCTGGGCTCAAGCAATCCTCCTGCCTCAGCCTCCCGAGTAGCTGGGACTACAGGCATGCGCCACCATGCCCGCCACCATGCTCATTTTTTCTATATATTTTTAGTTGGTCGATTAATTTCTTTCTATTTTCGGTAGACACGGGGTCTGGGTCAGGCTGGTTTCGAACTCCAGACTTCGAGCAATCCACCCGCCTGGGCATCCCAGAGTGCTAGGATTACAGGCGTGAGCCACTGCGTCCACCCTTGATTTCCTATAATTGTTACTCAGGAGTCACATAGGTCATAGATTAACTTTCTCCGTAGATACCATCACCCTTGTGAAACCTAAGGCTATTTTTTTGAGATATCTTCCAGGCCCTGCATTCCAATGGATTGGCTGACCTGCCCAGACCAGTGGCCTATACCAAAGAACTGACTCAATTGGTATTGTAATCCCCAGCAAGGAACTGACTCAGAACAAGAAGATTTCTGCGCCCCTATAATTCTGCCCCAAACCCAGCCAATTAGCAGATCCAACTATCTAGCCCTTTACCCACCAAATTATCTTTAAAAACATTTTCTCAGCCTGGTGCGGAGGCTCACTCCTGTAATCCTAGCACTCTGGGAGGCTGAGGCGGGCAGATTGCTAGAGGTCAGGAGTTCGAAACCAGTCTGAGCAAGAACGAGACCCCATGTCTACTATAAACAGAAAGAAATTAATTGGTCAAGTAATATAGATAGAAAAAAATCAGCCGGACATGGTGGCGCATGCCTGTAATCCCAGCTACTGGGGAGGCTGAGGCAGGAGGATCGCTTGAGCCCAGGAGTTTGAGGTTGCTGTGAGCTAGGCTGACGCCACGGCACTCACTCTAGCCTGGGCAACAGAGCGAGACTCTGTCTCAAAAAATAAATTAATTAATTAATTAAATAAAAACATTTTCTCCCAAATTCTCAGGAAGACAGATGTGAGAAATTCCCCCTGTATCCTCACTTGGTGTTCTGTGCTATTAAACTCTTTCTCCATTGCAACCTCAACTGCCTCATTGTCTTGGCTCTTCTCCGTGCAGCAGGAAACACAATCCAGTTGGGCTGCAACAATACAAAGACCCTAGCACACACCAGATCTGCAGGTGACTCAAGATTTCACTGGGGGCAGGGCACGGTGGCTCACGCCTGGAATCCTAGCATTCCAGGAGGCTGAGGCTGGAGGATCGCTCAAGGTCAGGAGTTGGAAACCAGCCTGAGCAAGAGCGAGACCCCGTCTCTACTAAAAATAGAAAGAAATTAATTGGCCAACTAAAAATACATAGACAAAATTAGCCGGGCATGGTGGCGCATGCCTGTAGTCCCAGCTACTTGGGAGGCTGAGGCAGGAGGATCGCTTGAGCCCAGGAGTTTGTGGTTGCTGTGAGCTAGGCTGACGCCACGCACTCACTCTAGCCTGGGCAACAAAGCCAGACTCTGTCTCAAAAAAAAAAAAAAAGATTTCACCGGGGCCACAGAGTGGGTCCCAGCAGATAAAGACTTTTAAGTGTGGAACACATAAGTCAAGGAAATGTTAGAGGAATGTAATATTTAGGTTTCTTTATGTTTCCCTTTCCCTGAGTAGGCTCTGTTCCCTCCATATACTTCTGATTATTGATTTTGGTCTCCATCTCTCCTATTATTCATACTCATTTTTTCTCACATGCCTGGCAATCCTTGTGTAGGGCAAGAAAAAGATCTTTTTCTTCAATTGTCTTGGGTCTTAGCTGGAACAGACATCTGTAATGAGAAAAGAAAAGAACTTTTATCTGAGGAATGCAACTATTTAAAAATTATCAGGCCCAGATAGACATCAAAATGAGATAGCAATCCGCAGAGTGAGGTGGCTCACACCTGTAATCCTGACACTCTGGTAGGCCGAGGTGGGTGGGAGGATACATCTAAGTCAGGAGTTCGAAACCAGCCTAAGCAAGAGTGAGACCCCCCATCTCTACTAAAAATAGAAAGAAATTAATTGGCCAGCTAAAAATATATAGAAAAAATTAGCCAGGCATGGTGGCACATGCCTGTAGTCCCAGCTACTCGGGAGGCTGAGGCAGGAGGATCGCTTGAGCCCAGGAGTTTGAGGTTGCTGTGAGCTAGGCTGACGCCACAGCCTTCTGGCCTGGGAAACAGAGTGAGACTGTCTCAAAAAAAACCACAAAACCCTGAAACTCTGTTACACTGGACATTTAGTAGTGTTTTTCTTCTTTATTATTTATCTGATCCATATTCAGCCATCAAACAGAACAACAAATATTTCAACTTATATTTGATTTTAAATTATAATGAGAAATTAGTCCAATAAAAAGCCAAAATAGAAAGAAAAAAGGAAGGAAGGAGGAAGGGAAAGGAAGAAGGGCCAGTTTATCCTGTAGAGTGATGTGATTGGTCCATTTATTAGGCAACTCTACATGTCAGTATCTTTTAGCGTTTTCTGGAAATGATCAGATTCCTCACAAAAGAACCTTCAAATCTTTCCCCATATATAAGTGTGCATGGCAGTAATCTCAGAACATGGGATTAGAAGGGTGTCAATATTTAATATGTAAACTTTGATACAAATGAATGATACTATTTTAAGTGTAATATTCCTCACTTCAACTGTCAGTATTTCCCAGTTCAGAAATTGTTTTATACCCTGCAGAGAATAAATCTCTAATCTTTAGCCAGAATGAAAGAAAAGCAGTTGACTGGCTGTTTTTAGTGGTATGGGGATCAATAGATGGGGCCGGGTGCCGTGGCTCACGCCTGTAATCCCAGCACTCTGGGAGGCCGAGGCGGGAGGATCGCTCAAGGTCAAGAGTTCGAAACCAGCTCTGAGCAAGAACGAGACCCCCGTCTCTACTAAAAGTAGAAACAAATTAATTGGCCAAGTAAAAATATATAGAAAAATTAGCCGTGCATGGTGGCGCATGCCTGTAGTCCCAGCTACTAGGGAGGCTGAGGCAGGAGGATCGCTTGAGCCCAGGAGTTTGAGGTTGCTGTGAGCGAGGCTGACGCCAGGGCACTCTAGCGCAGGCAACAGAGTGAGACTCTGTCTCAAAAAAATAAATAAAAAGAGATGTAACTGATTTTATTTTTTTATTATTTTTTTTATTTTTTAAATTATAATTTTTTAATATAATTTTAGTTGGCCAATTAGTCTCTTTCTATTTTTTAGTATAGACGGGGGTCTCGCTCATGCTCAGGCTGGTCTCGAACTCTTGAGTCCAAGGTAAGGGCACTCTATCCTGGGCAACAGAGTGAGAATGTATCTCAAAAAAATAAATAAATAAAAAGAGATGTAACTGATTTTATTTTTTATTTTTTTTATATTTTAAATGATAATTTTTTAATATATTTTTAGTTGGCTAATTAATTTCCTTCTATTCTTTAGTAGAGATGGGGGTGTCGTTCTTGCTTAGGCTGGTCTCGAACTCCTGACCTCAAAGTGATCCTCCCGCCTTGGCTTACCTGGGTGCTAGGATTACAGGCGTGGGCCACCAAACCCAGCCGAGATGTAACTGATTTTAGACAAAGTTTCAATCCTGCAATTTTTATCACTATTTTCATCACCCCTTTCAGAAACACCCAGGGCTGCCAATTTGTTAGCCTTGAAGAATTTTCCATGGGCTAATTGGAAAACTATTCAATTTTCCCTATTGCTTGCGGTTCAGCTTGTTTGGGTATGCAAAGTCAGTTACTTGTAGTCATTTACTTGCTCTACTTTTTCCAAAATTATGTTACTGTTGTCTCCTTTTGTCTAGGTCCTAGTGGCTTTGTAACTTATAAAGCATCCCATTAGTATAATTTTTGTGGGTTATTCTGGAATATTCAATCTACTGTGTTTTTTGTTTGTTTGTTTGTTTTTTCAGTTTGGGACAAATCTTTTGTTGCTTTATCAGATTGTCAGTGGATTAGTTGATGTTTGCTAGAGCTAGGGTACGCCAGGGAGTGTTGAAGAGGTAGTGCGAGGGAGCAGAGAGAGATCAAGAGAGCAGGCAGCAGCAGCCCAGCGGACTTCAATTCGCTGTCATCATCATCTGTACAAACTCTTTCTCTTTTGTTTTTGGAGACAGAGTCTCACTTTTTTGCCAGGGCTAGAGTGAGTGCCATGGCGTCAGCCTAGCTCACAGCAACCTCAAACTCCTGGGCTCAAGCGATCCTCCTGCCTCAGCCTCCCGAGTAGCTGGGACTACAGGCATGTGCCACCATGCCCGGCTAATTTTTTCTATATGTATTAGTTGGCCAATTAATTTCTTTCTATTTATAGTAGAGACAAGGTCTCCCTCTTGCTCAGGCTGGTTTCGAACTCCTGACCTTGAGCGATCCTCCCGCCTCGGCCTCCCAGAGTGCTACGATTACAGGCGTGAGCCACCGCGCCCGGCGTGTACAAACTGTTCATTACCGACTTGGCCGTCTCCATCGATGTCCCCCTCTCTGATCGTCTCGTCCACCTCCTCATCGGTCAGCTTGTCCCCCAGGTTCGACATTACGCTGAAGCCATTCCCGTCGCTGTCAAGGACACCGAACGCCTGTCGGGTCTCCTCCTCACTGTGTGTGTCCTTCATCTTTCTGGCCTTCATGGCGAGGAACTCCAGGAAGTCAATGGTCCCCTGCCCATCTGCACGCACCTCGTTGATCGTGTCCTGCAGCTCTGCTTCAGCGGGGTTCTGTCCCAGGATCTCATCGCTGTCCCCAACTCCTTGGTGGGGATAGTGCCATCTCCATCCTTGTGGAACAGGGAGAAGGCTTCCTTGAACTAGGCGATCTGCTCTTCAGTCCGCTGCTCAGCCATGGCGACGCCAGGGGTGACACCAGCACGCGGATCAAGCCTTCTCCGCCGCGCGTCACCGCCATCCGCCCCAACTGTCCCTCAACGGCCGCCGCGCGCCCCTCCATCTACCATCTTTAACAGGAAATCCCCACGTACTATCAGTTTTTAGTCCCATTTTTTTTGTGTCTTTTGAAGTTTCTCTTATCCATGTTTTATAGTTTTCAATCCACAGATCTTTTACCGCTTAGATTAAATTTATTCCTAAGTGTTTTCTTCTTTTTAATGGTATTGAAAATGGGATTGTTTTATTATTATTATTATTATTATTATTATTATTATTATTATTGGAGACACAGTCTCACTTTGTTGCCCAGGCTAAAGTAAGTGCCGTGGCGTCAGCCTAGCTCACAGCAACCTCAAACTCCTGGACTGAAGCGATCCTCCTGCCTCAGCCTCCCAAGTAGCTGGGACTACAGGCATGCACCACCATGCCCGGCTAATTTTATCTACATATATTAGTTGGCCAATTAATTTCTTTCTATTTCTAGTAGAGACGGGGTCTCACTCTTGCTCAGGCTGGTTTCGAACTCCTGACCTAGAGCAATCCACCAGCCTCAGCCTCCCAGAGTGCTAAGATTACAGGCGTGAGCCACCACGCCCAGCCCCAGATTCCCCTTTTAAAACATAACCATAATACCACTGTAAAACACAGACCTGATAATCAACAATTATTGGAGTAATTTGTTTTTTTAATTATTGGAGTAATTTTAAGTGGTAACCTGTGAACTAGGAGTAAGGTATTTTCCTTCCATGAATGGAATTTGAAATACTATCATATAGCATTATATGATCCTAGCCTTTTCAGAAACATTCAAGAAGAATTAGTAATTTAAGTGATGATTTTGTTAATAGAAGTTCTCTGGGAGGCTGGTGGATCGCTCAGGGTCAAGAGTTTGAAACCAGCCTGAGCAAGAGCAAGACCCCATCTCTACTAAAAATAGAAAGAAATTAATTGGCCAACTAATATATATATATATATAAAATTAGCCGGGCATGGTGGCGCATGCCTGTAGTCCCAGCTACTCGGGAGGCTGAGGCAGGAGGATCGCTTGAGCCGGGAGTTTGAGGTCGCTGTGAGCTAGGCTGGCACCGTGGCACTCACTCTAGCCTGGGCAACAGAGTGAGACTCTGACTGACAGTTATGTAGTTCCTGTGACTCAAAACAAAAAAAAGAAAATAATGAATATGTATAAGAAAAAATTCAATAAAAATAAAAAAAAGCAAAGAAAAAAAAAGCAAGATTCTGTCTCAAAAAAAAAAAAAAAAATAGTGGCCTGATGGCTTGAGTCATCTGCATTTCAAATGAAGCAGGGTTCTAATAAGCTATAATGGAAGGGAGTGTTTTACTTCTGCTTCACTCTTACCCCTGGGTTGCATTTCTTTTTTTTCAATCTGCTACTCCAGGCTGTGTTTATCCTCAAAACCATTCTTCCACTTTCCGGGGATTCCAGCCTCTTGGGAAAAAAGCCTCCACGGTAGGTAAGAAGATAGAAGTGTAAACTAAATATGAAATCCTAGCACACCTCTCCCCCCCCCAACTGAATGGACCCAATCTTGGCCAGTGGGACCCCAGAAAAACCTTAAAACTGAATTCCTGGCCATTAAGGGAAGGGAGGTCAGAAATGCCTCATAATGTCCCCTCCCTTTTGGAGTTTAGACCAGCATTAATTATTATTATTTATTATTTTTTTTTTTTGGAGACACAGTCTCACTCTGTAGCCTGGGCTAGAGTGCCGTGGCGTGAGCCTAGCTCACAGCAACCTCAAACTCCTGGGCTCAAGCGATCCTCCTGCCTCAGCCTCCCGAGTAGCTGGGACTACAGGCATGTGTCATCATGCCCGGCTAATTTTTTCTATATATATTAATTAGTTGGCCAATTAATTTCTTTCTATTTATAATAGAGATGGGGGGGTCTCGCTCTTGCTCAGGCTCGTTTCGAACTCCTGACCTCGAGCAATCCTCCCGCCTCGGCCTCCCAGAGTGCTAGGATTCCAGGCGTGAGCCACCGCGCCCGGCCTACCTCTTTAAATTACTTTACAGAGATTGTTTTTTTCTTCCTGTTAACAGAAAAAAAGGACATCACTGCCTTCCCTCTCTATTTTGGGCAGCTTCTCTGGTAGTGGGTCTGTTTTCTCTGTGGCTATACCTAGATAGGCCTAATACAGTGCTAGCTTCCATTAAGTGACCCCTAAACTACAGTGACATTGTGTCTTACCTCTGTCTCTCCAACTCAAGAGTGATTGTGGCATCTAGCTGTTATTAATTTCTGGCATTGTCTTTGGACTTTCAGGTCCTCCTCCACCCAGCTGTGCAGTTCCCTGCAATATGTTCCTTCTGCTGTAAATACCTGAAGGAGTTTTTGCCTTCATCATCAAATCTGAAGGGTAGCAGAATATGCCCTGTGAAAAGATGTCACTTTGGCATAAGGACTATTTTGAGCCAAAGGCAATTGAGAACAAGCAGAGACCGATTTGTCTCCCTGTTTGTCTAAAAACACAACATCCATGTGTAAAGGTGTCCCCATTCCCCTCTTACCAGGAAGGGTAGAATTTAATCACCAGTGGCCAGGCGCGGTGGCTCACGCCTGTAATGCTAGCACTCTGGGAGGCCGAGGCAGGAGGACCACTGAAGGTCAGGAGTTCAACACCAGCCTGGGCTAGAGTGCCGTGGCATCTACAGGCATGAGCCACTGCGCCCAGCCCCTTTCACATTCTTAATTTGTATATTTATTCATTTTTTCTGTTTAAAAAATTGCACCTGTATATTAACAATGGCTGCATAAAAAAAAATAAATAAAATAAATAAAAAAATAAAAAATTGCACCTGGCTGGGCGCGGTGGCTCACGCCTGTAATCCTAGCACTCTGGGAGGCCGAGGTGGGCGGATTGCTCGAGGTCAGGAGTTCGAAACCAGCCTGAGCAAGAGCGAGACCCCATCTCTACTATAAATAGAAAGAAATTAATTGGCCAACTAATATATATAGAAAACATTATCCGGGCATGGTGGCGCATGCCTGTAGTCCCAGCTACTCGGGAGGCTGAGGCAGGAGGATCGCTTGAGCCCAGGAGTTTGAGGCTGCTGTGAGCTAGGCTGACGCCACGGCACTCACTCTAGCCTGGGCAACAAAGCGAGATTCTGTCTCAAAAATAAATAAATAAATAAAATAAAAAAATTGCACCTGCCAGAGGTTTATATACTTTAAATATATTTTTTTCAAGGAAGCAATTTTCTTTTTATTTATCAATTCCGTTTTTGCCTGATAATTCACTTATTTCTGGGTTTTTGTTTTTTGTTTTTTTGAGACAGACTCTTTCTCTGTCACCACAGGTAGAGTGCAGTGGCATCATCATAGCTCACTGAAACCTGAAACTCCTGTGCTCAGGTGATCCTGCTGCCTCAGCCTCCCAAGTAGCTGGGACTACAGGCATGCACTATGATTCCCATCTCCTGGCTAATTTTTCTATTTGTACGAGGACAAGGACTCACTCTTGCTCAGGCTGGTCTCAAATTCCTGAGCTCAAGCTATCCTCCCACTTCAGCCTCCCAGAGGGCTAAGATCACAGCCATGAGTCACCACGCCTGGCTACTTATTTCCGTTTTTAAAAATTAATTTTAATGTTTTGTTTAATCTTTTTTTGTTTCTCTCATATCTGTAGTTTTTTTTCCCTTTATTTTAAATATAGATTTAAGGGGGTGGGGGGAATGGGCAATATATGTAACCTTAACACTTGTACCCCCATAATATGCTAAAAAAATAAAATAAAATAAATATATATTTAAAATAATTTCTCCTATTTATTATTATTTTTCTTCTTTTTTTAACCAATGATAGTATGTGCTTTGCTGAATCTGTAGTTTTTGGTAGTTCTTTTGACTTTTCATTTCATTCATTTATTGTTTTGGTATCCCTGGGTGGGTGCTGGTAGTTCTTTTTTTTTTGAGACAGAGTTTCACTGTGTTGCCCAGGCATCAGCTCACAGCAGCCTCAAACTCCTGGCCTTAAACGACCCTCCTGCCTCAGCCTCCCGGATAGGTGGGACTACAGGCATGCGCCACCATGCCTGGCTAATTTTTTCTATTTTTAGTTGTTTGGTTAATTTCTTTCTATTTATGGTAGAGACGGGGTCTCGTTCTTGCTCAGGCTGATTATGTATTTCTTTTATGGATTTTCTCCTCATGTTCTTGGTTTGTCATATACATAAATTAATATCCGTGTTACAAATATGTTTTCTGTTTGTCATTTTTGACTTTTATGTTTATTGATTTTGCTGTAAAAAAGTTTTTAATTTGCCGGGCGTGGTGGCTCACGCCTGTAATCCTAGCACTCTGGGAGGCCAAGGCAGGAGGACCACTGAAGGTCAGGTGTTCAAAACCAGCCTCAGCAAGAGTGAGACCCTGTCTCTACTAAGAAGAAAAAGAGATTATCTGGACAACTAAAAATATATAGAAAAAATTAGCCGGGCATGGTGACATGCTGTTAGTCCCAGCTACTTGGGAGGCTGAGGCAGCAGGATTGCTTGAGCCCAGGAGTTTGAGGTTGCTGTGAGCTAGGCTGACGCCACGGCACTCACTCTAGCCTGGGCAAAAAAGTGAGACTCTGTCTCAAAAAAAAAAAAAAAATAAAATAAAATAAAATAAAATAAAAAAAGACTTAAAGTCTATCAGGACCTTATTTATGCTTCTCTTAGCCTATCACCAAACAGTGGCACAAATACCTCACTCACTAAAGGCTGATATTCTCAAAGCTTTCTTGATCACAGATCTTTGGTTAGGTCTAAAGTAAATGACTGGTTAAGATATTCTTTCTTAATTTAAGAAAGAATTCCATTAGCTTAAATATACAGTTTCAGATTTACAGAAAAATTGAGAAGATAGTATAGGGAGTTACCATATACTCTGCACCCAGTGTCCCATATTATTAACAGTTTATATCAGTATGGTATATTAGTTACAATTTTTTTTTTTTTGAGTCAGAGTCTCACTCCGTTGCCCGGGCTAGAGTGTCTTGGAGTCAGCCTAGCTCACAGCAACCTCAAACTCCTGGGCTCAAGTGATCCTCCTGCCTCAGCCTCCCAAGTATCTGGGACTACAGGCATGCACCACCATGCCCGGCTAATTTTTTACATATATGTTTTTTAGTTGTCCAGCTAATTTCTTTCTATTTTTTTTTAGTAGAGACGGGGTCTCGCTCCTGCTCAGGCTGGTCTCGAACTCCTGAGCTCAAACGATCCTCTCGCTTCGGCCTCCTGGATCTTTCAGTCTTTTCTTGTGTGTTTTATATACAATGTTCAGAGTTTTTAGCTGTACTTAGCCATAATAATAATAGTAGGTACAAGTGCATCTATTTTATCTCCTTTGAAGCAAAAACCCTGTTAGCCCTACTTTCTTTTTAAACATATGTTTTGTTATTTTATCTTTAAATCAGGAAGAAGCTTCAATTTTATAAAATGTGTTTTTAGTCTCTGTTGATATAATGTGATTTTCTGTTTATGGCTATTTTTTTTCTTTTTTTTTATTTCAGCATATTATGGGGGTACAGATTTTAAAGTTTCAATAAATGCCCTTTCCTCCCCTCCCCCCATGTTTATAGCTATTAATATGAGGCTTACATAAAGTTTTCTTTTTTCTTTTTTTTGTTTTTTTATTTTTATTTTGTTAAATAGATAAATATATTTTTCTTTCTTTCTTTCTTTTTTTTCCTTAGGCTGAATACATAAAGTTTTAACTAAAGTTGTGTAGTGGATGTTATATAGTTGTCTACCCATGTCCCCAGGGATATAGCAGGGGTTATAGACTCAGGTGAAGGATGCTGGCTGGAACTAGGCGTGGTGGCTCACGCCTGTAATCCTAGCACTCTGGGAGACCGAGGCCGGTGGATTGCTGAAGGTCAGGAGTTCGAAACCAGCCTGAGCAAGAGCAAGATCGCTCAAGGTCAGGAGTTTGAAACCAGCCTGAGGAAAAGGGAGACCTCCGCCTTTACTAAAAATAGAAATTAATTGGGCAACTAGAAATAAATAGAAAAAATTAGCCGGGCATGGTGGCACATGCCTGTAGTCCCAGCTACTCGGCAGAAGGATTGCTTGAGCCCAGGATTGTTTGAGGTTGCTGTGAGCTAGCCATGATGCCATGGCACCCTAGCTCGGGCAACAGAGTGAGACTCTGTCTCAAAAAAAAAGAAATTGGGCCAGGCGTGGTGGCTCACGCCTGTAATCCTAGCACTCTGGGAGGCCGAGGCGGGCGGATTGCTCAAGGTCAGGAGTTCGAAACCAGCCTGAGCAAGAGTGAGACCCCGTCTCTAAAAAAAAAAAAAAAAAATTAAAAAAATAAAAATAAGATAAAAAAAAATAAAAATAAAAAAAAAGAAATGAGCTGGACAACCAAAACTATATATATACATTAGCCGGGCATGGTGGCACATGCCTGTAGTCCCAGTCGGGAGGCTGAGGCAGGAGGATTGCTTGAGCCCAGGAGTTTGAGGTTGTTGTGAGTGATGCTGACACCACGGCACTCTAGCCCAAGCAACAGAGTGAGACTCTGTCTCAAAAAAAAAAGAATGCTGGTTGGGATTTTTGTAAACCCAGGGAACAGTGGGGACTGGGATTAACGGAAGAGCCTATGACTTGTGTGTAGGGAGAAAGTGGCACTCACTTGCAGCTGAAAGTTTTCACACAGGATGTGTACTTATTGCTTCCTAATCTTTGCTTTTGTTTCAGATTGACTAAAAATAAGTACTTTTTTGAGAAACGTTCCAATTTTTAAATGCTGGCATTCAATTTATAAAAATTATTCAACAATGTGTAGGTAAAACTAAACATACTTGTGTACCTGATTCATTAAGTGGGCTACCATTTTGTATCTTCTGCCACAGGGATATTGATGAGTCAAAATATGGCTTCCCTTCCCCCAGACTATAAAAGATTGCCTAGAGACAAGACATGTAGAGGACTTATATGTTGAGTGTGTCCTGTATAAAGGGACACAGTGTCCCCCCTCCAACGCTGGACCAAACTCCCGAGGGCATGGGAAATGGAACTCCAGATGATTTTTAGGGATTCAAACACAGATTCCTCCTTTCCTAGAGTCCAGCATAGTGATGGGATGTGAGAATTTGTTTGCCCAACTCGATGTCGGATAGATCTATTGGAAGATGAAAAAAACATAAAAAACAAAAATAGAAAATAAAAATAAATAAAAATTTTTAAAAATGTGATATAGGAATTTCATGTTGTGTCTTGGCAGATTGGAGTGAGACTGTCCCATTTAGGGGCTGGGAGTGTGCCTAAGTTTATTGAGACAGCACAAAGAGTGATAGAATCAATTTTTAGGAGCCCAAAAGGGTCACAGAAGTTGAAAGGAACTCAGCCAAATGGAAGAGGCCTGTGAGATGAATTATACAGTAACTCTTACCAAGGTTTGCAAAATAATGTGGCTTCAGTTATAAAATAAGTCACATTTCTTGACCATTTGAGTTCATGGGCCAAAAACTGTACCCCCTACACCGGTTTTTGCATTATAAATTCTATCATATCCCAGGTTTGACATTATTGTTTTCTAAACCATTTTCCATTACAATTTCAATTTTCTCTTGATACAATAGTTACCTCCTTCCTCCTAGGTTTTGTTTAGAGTTTAAAAGTGCTTTGTCTATTTTATAAAAGTTCACTTGTTTTTCAGATCTGATTTTTGAAATTGCTTCCAGCATATGAAACCTTAACAATTTTATCTGTGAGAACACATTTTTCAGAAACTCCTAAATAATATAATTTTCATCTCTGTGAAGAGTATTATTAAATTACTGAAGCCCCAAACTCTGCTTAATCTTTATGCTTATACTTATTTCCTTAGATATTTTAAAAAATCTGTAAGTCCAAACTTTGACATCAATATCTGCATGTGTGTGATTTGTAGTTTAGGTTTTTTGTTTTGTTTTGTTTTGTTTTGATTGCTCTTTCTCTGTCAAAGCAACTCACATTATACATCTTTTTTCTGATTTGTTTTCATTAAACTACACACTCTATGAGGGGCCAGAGATGTCTTTCAAGATTATTTAAAAGCTAATGAGGTCAGATAATTCAAAGCCATCAATAAAAAAAAAAAAAAATTAAAATTACTTTGGCAAGGTCATAGACATTTCCAGAATCAGCTTTATTTGTTCTATGGATCTCTGAGGAAATATCACCTCCTCAGGGTAGCCTCGTGTATCTAAAACAGCACCACATTCTTCCCCTCATCTTCCAACATTCACTTTCTTTTTTTATCCTTTTACCTGGTGTTCTTTTTTCTCTGTGGCATTTTACCTTCATCTGACATACTACATATTTTTCCTGTTAATAGATTCTAGGCCTGTGTTCCTCAACTTGTTCTGATTTAGTCACTTATCTTCAACTCTTCTAACGGTGCTTGGCACACTACTGGCATCTCCTAATTAACTGTGTTAAATGCAAGTTCAGCAAAAGAACCCAGAAACTGACTATGCTCAGAGTGACGACTCCATAACTGGCTCCACGTACTGCACAGAAGTAACACCTTAACTGTGAAGCTTCTAGAAGTGATTAACTTTTTTTTTTCTTTTTCTTTTTCTTTTGACATTTTTGTTGCAGCCCTTTCCTTCTTTAACATGGTAATTAAAGCTCACTGGCCTGAGAATAGCCTCAATCTATCAACCTTTGGGTCAGTGAAGAGGTTCCAGAGAAAATAATACAATTATCAATCAGCAAAAGGAGCGAGGGGGAGGGGACACAGGAAAGAACTTAAGCGGTAGCCTCAATGGGGCATTCCCGCGCAAGATGTCCCGATTCGCCACAGCGGTAGCAGTTGACTTCGCTTGCTTTGCTGCAGTTGATGGCCACGTGGCCGGTCTCACCACATCGGTAGCACTTGACGTGGGTGCAGTCTTTCTGAATGTGCCCGAATTCGCCGCAAGAATAGCATTTCTGCTCTTCCTGACGATGACAATCGCGAGCCAGGTGACCGGGTCTGCCGCAGGTGTAACAGCACTGCTCTCTCTCTCGTTTGGGCTCTTTACAGTCTTTGGCGATGTGGCCGCTCCGCCCGCAGTTGTAGCAGATGTCCTCGAGAAGGTCACAGTTCTTGGCGTGATGACCAGACTCCCCGCAGCGGTAGCAGTTGTCGGAGACGGTGGTGGAGCAGCACGGCGACCCTCTGCCGCGTCCGCGAGCGCCCCGCCCTCGAGCCCCGCCTCTGGGACATCCCCGGGCCCAGTGACCGGAGCGGCCGCACTTGAAACATTCCTTATTGCTCATGGCTACGGTGAGATCTTCCGGTGAGCGGGCCCACTGCTGTCCCGGAGGCCCCGACGCGACTCCCCTTAAGGTGGCTTAGGAACAAATGGCCGTTTGACTCACACGGCCCCGGCGACGTCACACAAGGTTTGCGCACGGCCCCGCGAGCACGTCACAGACACCCCGTTCTACCAAGGCAGGTGTCCCCAAGGATTGAAAAGCCAGCGCCGCACGTACTCACCAGCAAATTCGTAATAACGCACCAACACCTACGTGCACACGTAGGAACACTATTAATCGGGTGTCGCGCAGAGGGCAGTGGGGAACAGGACATGTGTACATACACACATAATGAGTGACATGTGCACAGTCGGGGATATGGTCACACTTCAACCTCTGACTCTGGGGGGGGCAAGGGCAATTTAGGAACACCAAACATTTGTACCCCCATAATATGCTGAAATAAATAAATAAATAAATAAACAAACACAGATGTCACAGGCATTCCAGACCCCCTTGCCCCCCAACTTTCCTTCTACTCAAGAAACCAAAAGGACAACAATCAATGAACTGAGTGGTGTTGTCTTGTTTTTGTTTGTTTGTTTGAACACTTCACTCTTTTTTTTTTTTCTTTTCCTTTTTCTTTCTTTCTTCTTTTTCTTTTTTTTGATTTAGGATCTCACTTTGTTGCCCAGGCTAGAGTGAATGCCGTGGCGTCAGCCTAGCTCACAGCAACCTCAAACTCTTGGGCTCAGGCGATCCTCCTGCCTCAGCCTCCCCCGAGTGGCTGGGACTACAGACATGTGCCACCATGCCTGGTTAATTTTTTCTACATATATTAGTTGGCCAGTTAATTTCTTTCTATTTATACTAGAGGCGGGGTCTCCTCTTGCTCAGGCTGGTTTTGAACCCCCCACCTTGGCCTCCTAGAGTGCTAGGATTACAGGCCTGAGCCACCCCGCCCGGCCTAAATTTTTTCTTTTTCTTTTTCTTTTTTTAATTTTCTTAGTGTCAGTAACCCATGCTTACGAACACTTGGATCTTTAGGATGGACTTCGCATTCCTTCCTGTTCAAAAAATGTGACCTGTAGCATTTCTCATAGGTAAGATTTAGGGCCAGGCCCAGTGGCTCATGCCTGTAATCCTAGCACTCAGGGAGGCTGAGGAGGGAGGATTGCTGGAGGTCAGGAGTTCAACACCAGCCTGAGCAAGAGTGACTCCCTGTCTCTACTATAAATAGAAAGAAATTAATTGGCCAACTAATATATATAGAAAAAATTAGCTGGGCATGGTGGCGCATGCCTGTAGTCCCAGCTACTCGGGAGGCTGAGGCAGGAGGATCGCTTGAGCCCAGGAGTTTGAGGTTGCTGTGATCTAGGCTGACGCCACGGCACTCACTCTAGCCTGGGCAACAAAGCGAGACTCTGTCTCAAAAAAAAAAAAAAAAAAAAAAAAGAGGGACCTGAATAATGTAAACACATGGAAGCAGAGTGTGCAATGATGGATAATGGAGACTGGGAGTGGCAGGAGGGTGGAAAGGGGGTGGAGGATGGGAGGTGGCTTGGTGGGTACAATGGCATTGCTCCAGTGATGGATCCACTGAAGGCCCTGACTTCACCACAGTGCAAAATATCAACGTAGCAAAACCGCACTTGTACCCCATGAATATATACAAATAAAAAATGAAAAAATGTTAATCTCATCCAAAAACACCCTCACAAAAACATCCAGAATAATGTTTGACCAAATATCCGGGCACTGTGGCCCAGCCAAGTTGGCACATAAAATTAACCACCACATCTAATATATATATTTTTATTTTTTTTTATTTTTTGAGACAGAATCTCGCTTTGTTGCCCAGGCTAGAGTGAGTGCCGTGGCGTCAGCCTAGATCACAGCAACCTCGAATTTTTTTCTATATATATTAGTTGGCCAATTAATTTCTTTCTATTTATAGTAGAGACGGGGTCTTGCTCTTGCTCAGGCTGGTTTTGAACTCCTGACCTCGAGCAATCCGCCCACCTCGGCCTCCCAGAGTGCTAGGATTACAGGTGTGAGCCACCGCACCCAGCCCAACTAATATATATAGAAAAAATTAGCCAGGCATGGTGGCATGTGCCTGTAGTCCCAGATACTTGGGAGGCTGAGGCAGGAGGATTGCTTGAGCCCAGGAGTTTACGTGAGCTAGGCTGACGCTACGGCACTCTAGCCCAGGCAACAGAGTGAGACTCTGTCTCAAAAAAAGAAAAAAAAAAAGAATATTAGCCTAAGATGGGTGGATACAGAAGAGGTTCCCAAATTTCTCCTTACTACCCCTGAAGAGCTGCTTTGAACTGGGAATTTCAGACAAATAGGTAGGCCCAGGACAAGTATTTTATAGGGCTCAAGATTTATAAGCTGCGTCTCCTTTAATTTCTCTTCTCATGGGGACAGGGAAGATTAGAGAAGTTCTTCTTCCTTCTTCCTTCCTTCTTCTTTTTTTAGAGATAGTATTTTTCTCTGTTGCCCAGGCTGGCAACAGAGCCTGCAGTAGCAGGATCATAACTCTCTGTAGCCTCAAACTCTTGCACTCAAGCTATCCTCCTGCCTCAGCCTCCTAAGTAACTAGGACTACAGGTGCATGCCGCTAAGCCCAGCTAATTTTTTAATTTTTTATAGGGACAGGGACTTGCTATGTTCCCCAGACTGGTCTCATATTCCTGGCGTCAAGTGATTCTCCCTCCTCAGCCTTCCAAAGTGCTTGAATCACAGATGTGAAACATTGTGCCCAGCCCAGGGACATTTTTCAAAATAAAAAGTGGAAAGGGCAAGTAATTTCATCTGCAAGAATTATGCGCTGACTTCAATTTTACTATACTTTAAAAAATGAAATGTTCATTTTTAAAAATGATAAAGATGATAAATAATTAGGAACATAGAAAAGTAGTGAAAACACTGCAATCTTATATCTCTAAAATCCTGGTGTTAAAACATTACATATTTAGGCCAGGCACTATGACTCATGCCTATAATCCTAGCACTCTGGGAGGCAGAGGCGGGAGGATTGCTTGAGCTAAGGAGTTCGAGACCAGCCTGAGCAAGAGCAAGACCTCATCTCTACCAAAAAAAAAAAAGAAAAAAGAAAAAATTAGCCGGGCATGGTGGTGCATGCCTGTAGTCCCAGCTATTCAGGAGACTGAGGCAGAAGGATCGCTTGAGCCCAGGAGTTTGAGGTTGCTGTGAGCTAGGTTGATGCCAGGGCACTCTAGTGGGGGCAACAGAGTGAGACTCTGCCTGAAAAAATAAAATAAAATAAAATAAAAAATAAAACATTACATATATAAATAAAAAGCAGAAGAGAACACAAAGATGCTTGCTGCGGTTTGAATGTATTTCCTGAAGTTCATAGGTTGAAAACTTCATCCCCCATGTGGTGGTGTAGGGAGGTGGGCTTAATGGGAAGTGTTTGGGTGGTGAGGGTCCCACCCTCATGAATGGGTTAATGCCTTCATTTCAGAACTGGGTGTCCATTCTCTAGAACTGTGAGGAAATAAATTTCTGTTCTCTATAAATTTCCCATTCTAAAAAAATAAAAAATAAAAAAAAATAAATTACCCATTCTGTGGTATTTTGTCATAGCAGCACAAAATGGACTGAGACAAAGCTAATGGGCATAAAGTTTCTTTTTAGGGTGATGAAAATATTCTAAAATTGATTGTGATAATGGTTGCACAACTCTGAATATACTAAAATCCATTACACTGTACACTTTAAGTTGGTGAATTGTGTGATATGTAAATTATATCTGCGTAAAACTGTTATAACAAAAAAGAGAACAGATAAAAGCATTTATTATAATAGTGTCGAATTTTGGGAAATATTTCCTTTTCTTATATTTTAATTTTTGTGTAAAAATAAATGATAATTTTAATTTAGCAGAAAGGTCTTTGTTTTTTTTTGAGTCAGAGTGTCACTCTGTTGTCCCAGCTAGAGTGCCGTGGCGTCAGCCTAGCTCACAGCAACCTCAGACACCTGGGCTCAAGCAATCCTCCTGCCTCAGCCTCCCACGTAGCTGGGACTACAGGCATGAGCCACCACGCCCGACTAATTTTTTCTATTTTTAGTAGAGACGGGTCTTGCTCTTGCTCAGGTTGGTCTCGAACTCCTGAGCTCAAATGTTCCGCCTGCCTGGGCCTCCCAGAGAGCTAGGATTACAGGCGTGAGCCACCAAGCCCAGCGTGTATAATCTTTTATTGAATATTATGTTAAGATACAAACTTCCATTATTTTTCTAAATAATGTTTATATAACATTATTCAGAAACATTCCTAAGAAGTTAGAGGATGATGATGTACAAGTTTGTGGGTCTCAGGATTTATGGATGTGTGGGTCTCAGTTTTTGACCTTTCCAAACTGGCCTTCTTAGAAGACAAGGCAAGAAGAAGCAGACACCAAAGTAAAATATAACAAAGAGAACATAAGATATTATTTTGTGTTCCCTCCCTGTCACATCCAAAGATGAATGTATTTCAGAGCCTCTTTTTTTTTGAGACAGAGTCTCGCTTTGTCGCCCAGGCTAGAGTGAGTGCCGTGGCGTCAGCCTAGCTCACAGCAACCTCAAACTCCTGGGCTCAAGCAATCCTCCTGCCTCAGCCTCCCGAGTAGCTGGGACTACAGGCATGTGCCACCATGCCTGGCTAATGTTTTCTATATATATTAGTTGTCCAATTAATTTCTTTCTATTTATAGTAGAGACGGGGTCTCGCTCTTGCTCAGGCTGGTCTCGAACTCCTGACCTCGAGCAATCCTCCCGCCTCGGCCTCCCAGAGTGCTAGGATTACAAGCGAGAGCCACCACGCCTGGCCAAGTTCTCCATGTTGATGGCATACTGCCTCCCCCCGAAACTGATTGAGCACCCTTGCCATTTTTGCTCTGTGGGAGGGTCTTCTGGTTCCTTGTCTCTGGGTTTTCTCTCTGGGCCATCGTCAATAAGGCGTTCTGTTTGCCCCACGCTGGCTGGTTGGCCCAGCCTGAGAGCCACTTTAGAGAGGACTGTGTGGATATAATCCTTTTTTTAAAAATGACTTTTTTTTTTTTTTGCTGTATTTTTTACAATTTGTAACAGCAGGGGCAAAAGGAGACGAGTAGGGCTACAGACAGGCAGAGAAGGTCAAGAATCAGAGGGCAGGCCGGGCGCGGTGGCTCACGCCTGTAATCCTAGCACTCTGGGAGGCCGAGGTGGGCGGATTGCTCGAGGTCAGGAGTTCGAAACCAGCCTGAGCAAGAGCGAGACCCCGTCTCTACTATAAATAGAAAGAAATTAATTGGCCAACTAATATATATAGAAAACATTAGCCGGGCATGGTGGCGCATGCCTGTAGTCCCAGCTACTTGGGAGACTGAGGCAGGAGGATCGCTTGAGCCCAGGAGTCTGAGGTTGCTGTGAGCTAGGCTGACGCCACGGCACTCACTCTAGCCTGGGCAACAAAGCGAGACTCTGTCTCAAAAAAAAAAAAGGAACGGGAGAGGGACTGACGAAAGGATGGGCTGAGGGAGGGATGATGGTGGAGGCCGGAGTGACCAAGGGGAGGGGTAAAGTGGGAGAAGCATGGCGGACTAAGGACCCGGGAACCGGTGAAGGGGCGAAGGGAGGTCGGCCGACTGCTAAGGGTTAGACCCTGAGGGGCGGGAGGGGCGGAGGGCGCGCGCGGCGCATGCGCTGGAAGCACAGTGCGGCGATCTAGGAGGATGTCCTTTTCTGGCATCAGGGCTGCGGCTTGAGCCACCGGTCCCCTGCCTGCTGTCCACTGCCATTAAGGCCTGCTGCTGCCACTCAGGCGCGCTCTCTCTCTGTCCCGCCGCTCTCTCCACCCAGTCTTGGGACTGCCGGCTTTAAGAATTCCTGCTCCGACACTCGATTCAGCCGGGAGGTAAAGGAACGATGTAGGGGAAGGACATAACATGGAGGGCGGCGGAGGGAACTTGGGCCTGGGTGATCCTTAATTTGTGCATTCTTCCGGTTCACGGGAGGGAAAAAAATGGGGTCCAGGATGGGCTTCAGTTCTCCAAAACGATGTGGAGCACTCCCTTCCCATTGTGAAAGGGATGCAGCCTCATTTCCTCTCACCCGGGTCGAGGCACCTGAGCAGGAGTATTTTCCATAAGGTTTCCTGTTTACAAAATGTGGGGTACCTCATTTGTAGCAGGTGTATTTAAAGGGCGAGGCTTTAGGCTAAGGCTCATCGGATCGTTTACGAAAGCTTCCTTTGCTTTTGTTCAGGTCGGCGGGTCTTATTACGGGAATCCAAGGTTACTCGAGCCCCTCCCTTGGGGTCTGGGCGGATTGCTTTTAGATCTGGGATCTGCCCTTAGCTATCACCTGCAACGCCTTCTTTCCCGAATTCAGCTTCCACAGTTTATCGTATCTACCCGCATTTTCGAGCACGTTGCTAATGGCTCGCCGTGGGCACTGGGGCACAACTGTGGCGAGAAACACGCCACAGACGGCAGCAGGCATACATACTATACATAAAAAGCGGTGGGAGAGGGAAGGGAGAGAATGGGAGAGGACTAGCCCGGTACCCGTAGTATTTGAGAGGATGGGGAGACGCGGCGCCGAATGGCGGCGCTCAAGCATACAGTGTTTGGGAAGACCTGACTTGAGGGGAAGGGGTTCCAGTGGTCGCGGGGACAGGGAGGCACGCACGCGCCAGGCTTAGGCGGAGTGGCGGGGTGGAAGGTGGAAAAGCGAAAGACACGCATGCGTATTTGAGAATGCTACGTTGCTAGGAGTTGGCCACAGCGGCTGGGAGGGGGAGAAGACGCGCATGCGTAATTGAGACAACATGGTGACGGGTTCAACTGTAGGAAGGGAGAGACGCGCATGCGTATTTCAGACAGAATGACTGGGAGGGGAGGGGAGGCGCGCAGCCTACGTGTAATTAAGGTTGCAAAATGGCGAGGGGGGAGGTAAGTTGTCTTCGCTTGGCCATCTTGGGCGAGCAGGGTCTGCAGAGAAAAAGATGTGCCTTGTTAGTTGGGTGAAGGGATCAGCCTGCGTTGGAGTTGTCTGACGCTGTCGCCAAATCCACTAGGAATTGACCCAGAATCTTAGCCACTCACTGGGCTATCGATGAGTGGGTTTAAAAATGCAGAGGCGATGATGACTCTGCAAAAGGTGGCGGCAGCTGGCCGCGTGTAGGAAATGCGTAAAAAGGGAGCGCTTGGAGACAGGCCACACTTGGGCAGCACACAGTCGGAGGACTCTCAGCCTGGTGTGCCGATTTGGGGCGGTTACACTTGGCTCTGGATACACTGTTCTTCCCATCACAGTAGCAAAGCAACGTGAGAATCTGCTGTTATGTTGGCCGAAAGCCCTTAATTTTCTCCCCTTGTAGAACATAGGGGTGAGGATTGGCTATGTTTCCAAACGCTTGTTACACTTTGCTTTAAACCTCAAGTTTGGGCAAATGGCTGTCTGGGACTCACACTGGCGTGTAACGAGATTGAAAGTAGTTAATAGTAGTGATGGTATGAAGCTGATCTGGGCTTACACCCTTTCCTCTAAATTATTTTTTCTTATGTAGAACTTTCAGCACGCCTTTGTCTAGCAGGAAGATTGGAGTTTCTTTTCTTTTTTTTTTTTTTTTTTTAAGGCAGTCCTACTGTCATGGCTCTCTGAGAGCTGCCAGTTAGGATTTGTTGTTAACCGCTAAAATAATAATTTAGTGCATATATATTATTATTATAATTTAGTGCATATATATTATTATTTAGTGCATATATGTGCACTAAATTATTAGTGCATGTGTGTGTAGTACAAAGGGCACAGGATTCAGAAGTGAGGAGAGCACATCTTTTCCAATCATCCTAGCTATCTCATGCTGGACCTTTTCCTTCTCTGGGCCAGTTTATCTGTAATAATAATAATTACACTTAAACGTCTAAAGCACTTACTATGTGCGAGGTACTGACTGGTGTGTGTGGTTTACCATAAGCCTTAATTTATTTAGTGCTCTCAACAATCTTATCAAATAGCAGTACTATTCTTCAGTTTTTACAAATGAGAAATTTGAGGGACACAGATTAAATTTTCCAAGGCTTCACAGCTAGTTGAATGGCTGAGACAGGATTTTTATCCAGGTAGTATGGCTCCAGAGTCCTATGCTCTTAAGCATTATACTTTATCCCCTAAAATGAGAGGACAAATTTAAAGGACTTTTCTTTTATGATTTCAAATTTTGCTTGTAACTTATCTAAACAATTTTAGAAAGGAGAGTTGTTTGCTGCTTTTGACAACACCCATTGTACAAGGTTACATACCTAGGGGACAAAAAAGTAAAGAATTGTTGAGTTGGTGCCTACTGGGGTGGCTATCCTTAACTACCCATGCCTTCTGTGCTTTTTGTTCTGCAGAGGGTCTAAAATGGCCGACTTTAGCAGGCTGGACACACCCTTGTTTTGCCTGATTTGCAATCTGATCTAACTCTGAGCCAACCAGTCATTTACTGCATTAGAGATTTTTTTTTTTGTCTTTAACCATTATTAATATTTTGGTGTGTTGATCCAAATGTACAATAGTAAAAAGGTTATTGCCTTTTTTCTTGTAATAAAAGACTGAAAATACATGTATTTCTTTTATTATTTGGTTAGGTTACATACATTGTAGTAGAATTACTACATCAAAGGTTATGAACATTTTTCACACTCAATATATATTGTCAAGTTTCTTCCTAAAAAGTTTGTACCAATTTTTACTCACACAAGCACTGAATGTTTTTCTTAAAAAATTATTTTTGTGGGTAAAAACCAGTATTATTTTTTTCATTTCTTGGTGGTTAGTGAGTTTGGATTCTTTTTTCCTCCATGTGTTTCTCATAAGTTTTATTTTCTTTCATGCAGTGATGGTCTATACCTTATACTGATTTATCTGTTGAAGTTTTAGTTTAGGGTTTATTATTATCTATTTGAATGTGTTCTGTAAATAAAGACTATTTTACTAAAATTTCTGTAATGTTAATACCTACTCCAGGTTATTGTTTGCTTTTTAATTTTTAAAAATTTTTCACTAGTAGAGGTTTGAAATCATGTGGTCAAATCTATCATCCACTTTGTGATCTTTCTTCCATTGTTTAAATTTGAATAGCTCCCTCAATCTAGAAATTTGGTAAATATTCATTGTAACTTTGAGGATAATCATCAAATATGGGGACAAAAAGACCGATAGTTTCACCACCCAGAAGTAACCAGTGTTAATAATTTTGCTCACATCTTCTCATTCTCTTCATTTTTCTACAGTTGATCATGTATATGCACTATTTTATATTGCATTTTGTCTTTAACATTACAACATGCATATTTTCATGTTTACATTCTTTGTAATTCTCACCTAATGGTTTCTTGATACTCTGTTATATGTAAGTATTTTACAGATTTTCAGTATTTTAAATTATGTAAAGAATATCTTTTCATTTAGTTTTTGTTATCTGTTTTGGGTCATTTCTTTATAGAGTTCTAGAATTTGACTTGTCAAAAGATTTGGACATTATAAATAGTTGCCAGGGGAGGGAGGCATGCACAATATAAGTAACCTTAACACTTGTACCCCCATAATACGCTAAAATAAAAAAAAAAGAGTTGCCATATTGCTTTCCAAAAAATTTTGATTTTTACACCCATTTAGGTTCTTAAATTTTTTTTTTTTTTTTTTTGCTAACTTTATATGTAAAAGAATGAAATCTTTGTTTTATGATACATTTCTCTTATTGGTGAGGCTGGACTTTGAGATCTTAATTATTAGCTCTTATTTCTTTTTGTGAATCATTCAGTTTGGGCCTGAATGTAATTTATTTGTAAAGGACAAATGTCATTTGTTGCAGATATTCTCCTAGTAATGTTTGGTTGCCATTAAGTCTGAAGAAATGTTTTCAATTCCAAATACAGCTGCTGTGTGGGATACATGTCAGGTTCTTGGTAGCCAATTTGAGATAACATCTATCTGACTTTCAAATGGAAAGCCATTTTTTTTTTTTAAATCTAAAACGCAAGCTCTTGTGAGTGCTACACAACAGTGGTACTCCCTAGCTTTGGGAGTAGGGAAAAGATGGCAACATTTTGTCCCTAATAAGAAACCAATTTAGAAAAGCAACAAAAGGGTTGTCCTCTCTCTCCCATCCATTCAGGGATTGGTCTTATTTTAAATATTTATGAGTGATCTGAAGGAGGATATGGCAATAGTGAAATGTCCACATTTATAGATACTACTAAGTGCTGGGGGAATATGAAATGCTAATAGGAACAAATTGCAATACCTGGGAAATCATTGAGAGCAGACTGACAATTGGCAGAACAGAACAGTGTGTAGGTGAGAGCAGGGGAAAATAGTATGTTTCCCTTATAAAATAACAGACTCATGGACACATTGGATCCCAAAACCAGGATCTCAGTGTAACTGCCAATTACTTATTGATGCCATTGGCCCAGTTTGCTGGTGCAGCGCCAAATGAGCCATTAAAAACTTAGGCCTTATTTATTTATTTATGTATGTATGTATTTATTTATTTATTTATTTTGAGACAGAGTCTCACTTTGTTGTCCAGGCTAGAGTGAGTGCCCTGGCGTCAGCCTAGCTCACAGCAACCTCAAAGTCCTGGGCTCTAGCGATCCTCCTGCCTCAGCCTCCTGAGTAACTGGGACTACAGGCACTTGCTACCATGCCCGGCTAATTTTTTCTATTTTTAGTTGTTTGGCTAATTTCTTTCTGTTTATAGTATTGACAGGGTCTCTCTTGCTAAGGCTGGTCTCTAACTCCTGAGCTCAAGCAATCCTCCCTGCCTCGGCCTCCCAGAGTGCTAGGATTACAGGCGTGAGCCACCACGCCTGACCTTAGGCCTTATTAAAAAAGGTATGTCCCATATAGTCTAGCGGTAAGGATTCCAAAAAAAAAAAAGAAAGGTATGGGGCCGGGCCTGGTGGCTCATGCCTATAATCCTAGCCCTCTGGGAGGCCAAGGCCGGCAGATTGCTCAAGGTCAGGAGTTCGAAACCAGCCTGACCAAGAGCAAGACCCCGTCTCTACTATAAATAGAAAGAAATTAATTGGCCAACTAAAAATATATAGAAAAAAATTTAGCCAGGCATGGTGGTGCATGCCTGTAGTCCCAGCTACTTGGGAGGCTGAGGCAGGAGGATCACTTGAGCCCAGGAGTTTGAGGTTGCTGTGAGCTAGGGTGACGCCATGGCACTCACTCTAGCCTGGGCAACAAAGTGAGACTCTGTCTCAAAAAAAATAAAAATAAAAAAAAGAAAGATATGGGGCACAGAAAAATGCCATCTTCTCTTTGTATAAAACCATCTGAACCAAATAACTATTTACAGTGATTATCTCTCCTCAATAAGTCTCTTACCATCACACAGTTTTGAAAATGGAGTGGAGTTTTGAAAACTTTGTATAGCCTCTCTGTTTTCATTTTTCTTATTTATAATGTATAGGTGAATTAGATATTCTCAAAGGTCATGAGGGGTCTAGTTCTGCTTTCCTAAAACCGTGTCTATTATTTCTGGTTCAAAGAATCTGTTTAATTATGTTTATTAAATAAATCTTTCAAACTTATTATTCCCTACTACATGAGCTGTATATTGTCTATTTTGCATTTAGTAACATTCTTTTATTTTTTTCAGTGAAGGATAGGAATTACTGGATTTAGAGGTGCCAAGTGAGCTGTTAACTGCTTTTTGCTATTCATTTACACTGGGTTAATCCAGTTAGTTGTAAGCTCCCATTTTTCAGAATTTTGCTAGCTGCAGATATTAAACGAGGCTCATGTGTGGTAGGGTGGGGAGGTCGAGAGGTGTATAAGCAAAAAGAAGGAAAAAAAGGCTCATGTTTTAGAAGAGGTGGTTGAGAAGGTGCTTTGTTGGAGATCTGTGCCTATCTTAAGCATAGAAGTCCTATTTTACATCAAGCTAGTGTCTAGTTCTCAAATCCATCTATGATCAGGGTTTAGGGTGGGCCTGGATATTTGAAATAGCTGAAGAGCATTTAACCTTTGATTTCTGCAATTTATTCCTCCCCTCTCTTGTTACAGCCAACAGCAGCCTGGAGCAGCAGCCCCTGGAAGGAAATTTTACATCGGCCATTATAATACAACCTGATAAGTGTTTGAACACTTATCAGATTGTATTGTAATTGTCTGTGTATATATGCCTGTCTCTCTTCCTGTTATATTAGACTGTGAGCTCCTTGAGGGCAGGGATGGCATCTTCATCTCCAGAGCCCAGCCTGGCACATTAGTAGGCCTCAGTAAATGTTTATTGGATGAAGAAATGAATGACTCATCAACAAACATTTATTGTGTGCCTGCTAAAGTGATCTCCACGGGCTCTGGACTGTCAACCGTTTTCTTCAAAAAGCACGTGGTCAGAAACTGGCTATTTCCTTCTAGTTATGTATATATCAAGAGTTTCTCATGAGACAATGCAATTTTTGTGTTTGCATTTCAGTCTTTGGTATTTACAGATGTTGCTAATTTTGCTACTGCCGACACTCGCTTTCTTGGTGGAACCTGGGTGATAGCTGCTAGATTGGGAGCCTTATCGTCATGGCCCAGTGTTTGCTAAATGGTTCCTATTTGTAGACTTATCCTCCCTGAGTCAGCCTCCAAATTATATTCCAACGTAGGACTCCTCATTCTAAACCGGGGGTGGGTAAACTCTATGGCTGGTGGACTGTCAGTTTTTGCAAATAAAGTTCTATTGGAACACAGCCATGCTCATTCATTTATGTTTTGTCTGGGGTTACTTTGGCAAAGCAATGGCAGAGTTGAGTAGCTTTGTAGGAGATGTTGTGGCCTACAAAGCCTTTATAGAAAAAGATTGCTGAGCCTGTTCTGATCATCACTCAACAGTGATGGTTTCATTCCCCACTCCATTCAATAGAGCAAAAACTCATTTGTTATTGCTTTTGACTGGTTTTTGTTTTGTTTTTACAGATGGGCCAGCTAGGACACTTTTTTTTGTTTGTTTTTTGAGACAGAGTCTCACTGTGTTGCCAGGCTAGAGTGCCGCCACGAGGCGTCAGCCTAGCTCACAGCAACCTCAAACTCCTGCGATCCGGCTCAAGCGATCCTCCTGCCTCAGCCTCCCGAGTAGCTGGGACTACAGGCATGCACCACCATGCCCGGTTAATATTTTCTATATATTTTTAGTTGGCCAATTAATTTCTTTCTATTTTTAATAGAAATGGGGTCTTGCTCTTGCTCAGGCTGTTCTCGAACTCCTGAGCTCCTGGGCTCAAGCGATCCTCCTGCCTCAGCCTCCTGAGTAGCTGGGACTACAAAGGTGAGCCACCACGCCCGGCCTAGGACACATTTTAAACTAGGAGATTATAAGGTCTCCCCAGGGTCCTGCAGTCAGTTATACACTGTCCTTTAATGTCATGTTTCAAGCCTCAACTCTAAAAATCCCTTTTCTTATGTCCTAACTTGAAGCATGTGGACATAGCATGGCTTGGTGCCTTCTCCCTTGCTTTCCTCCTTCCTATACAGCTCTTTGCAATAAGAATAAGGGAAATAAGGAATTAATGTAGGAGAAGGCAGAAAGATAAGCTGAGGCAAATGCTCAGAGGGTCCTAATACTAATTTTTAAATGAAGTGGAGTTTCTAAAATATTCATTTATTTAGACGTATACAGGTAGTAAGCCTAGACTGCCAAGACCTTAGAGCACTGCCCACTCGCTTCCCTCCTCTTACAAGCACTATCTTGGTAACCTGCCTATGAGCACATTGTGGTTCATTTAACTTCGTAAAAAAGTCAGCAGGCTCCAGGTCAGGTGCCAGAAATCTAAATCTAAAAAACAAAAGGGGGAAAAAATATCGAATAGGCTCCTTACATCATGTAGGCACATCCCAGGAGTAAAATAGAGTTTGGAAAGGCCTTATATGGCCTTCTTTTTCAGGCTGCTTGCTGGATTTTCTCCAACATTTTATTTTGAAAAGTTTCAAACATACATACATAAAAGTTGAAATATTTGTACAATGAAAAGCCATATACGTAACATTTAACTTTACAGTCATGTGTATCTTAACAGGATACACTGAGAATTTGTCATTGTATGAGCATCATAGAATGAACTTCCTCAAACCTACCTGGTATAGCCTACTATACACCTAAGCTATAAACCTATATAACATATCACTATATTAAATATTACAGGGATTTGTAACACCATGGTAAGTATTTGTCTAAATGTATTGAAACATAGAAAAGGTACAGTAGGCCGGGCACGGTGGCTCACGCCTGTAATCCTAGCACTCTGGAAGGCGGAGGCGGGCGGATTGCTCGAGGTCAGGAGTTCGAAACCAGCCTGAGCAGGAGTGAGACCCCGTCTCTACTATCAATAGAAATTAATTGGCCAACTAATATATATATAGAAAAAATTAGCCGGGCATAGTGGTGCATGCCTGTAGTCCCAGCTACTTGGGAGGCTGAGGCAGGAGGATCGCTTGAGCCCAGGAGTTTGAGGTTGCTTTGAGCGAGGCTGACGCCATGGCACTCACTCTAGCCTGGGCAACAAAGTAAGACTCTGTCTCAAAAAAAAAATAAAGAAAAGAAAAGGTACAGTAAAAATATGTGCTTGTCCTTGACCAAAACATTGTTATGTGGCGTGTGATTATGTTTCTTTTATCACATTAACTCATCTTTGTTGGATATGTTTTAAAAATAACCTCTGTAGGCCGGGCGCGGTGGCTTACGCCTGTAATCCTAGCACTCTGGGAGGCCGAGGTGGGTGGATTGCTCGAGGTCAGGAGTTTGAAACCAGCCTGAGCAAGAGCAAGACCCCATCTCTACTATAAATAGAAAGAAATTAGCTTGACAACTAATATATATAGAAAAAATTAGCCAGGCATGGTGGCGCATGCCTGTAGTCCCAGCTACTCGGGAGGCTGAGGCAGGAGGATTGCTTGAGCCCAGGAGTTTGAGGTTGCTGTGAGCCAGGCTGACGCCACGGCACTCACTCTAGCCTGGACAACAAAGCGAGACTCTGTCTCAAAAACAAACCATAATCATGATGCTAATGTGAATGCTTAGGAAGAGTGAAATCTGAGCCTCATGGTGTGGCTGGCTGGCTGGCTTGATTAAGGTGGTAAAAATAAAATTAAAGCTAGATCTCAAAGCTTTAACTGTTCCATCTTACGTTTGTTTCCTTCCTTCTCCCTATCCTGTAGGTGACACCAAATGCAGCCAGAAACCACTGGTGAAGAGCCATATTAAGCCCTGCCTGGTTAACCTCTAACAAGATTATTAGAGAATTGGGAGAGGCTCAAATCTGCGTCTCGCGTGTGGTTATCAAACCTTTGTGAAGTCTTGGTAAGTGGTCAGTGGCTTTGGTGGGCTTACCTAGTTAGTGGGAAGGGGCAGGGAAGGCGGTCTTTTTTTTTTTTTTTTTTTTGAGACAGAGTCTCACTGTGTTGCCCAGGCTAGAGTGCCATGGCGTCAGCCTAGCTCACAGCAACCTCTAACTCCTGGGCTCAAGCGATCCTCTTGCCTCAGCCTCCTGAGTAGCTGGGACTACAGGCACACACCACCATGCCCGGCTAATTTTTTTTTCTATATATTTTTAGTTGGCCAATTAATTTCTTTCTATTTATAGCAGAGACAGGTCTCGCTCTTGCTCAGGCTGGTCTCGAACTCCTGACGTCGAGCAATCCTCCCGCCTCGGCCTCCCAGAGTGCTAGGATTACAGGCGTGAGCCACCTTGCCCGGCCGGGAAGGTGGTCTTAATAGGCACTAGGCAATTACTGGATGTTTTCCCATTGTGATGTAAAGAAAAACCTTAAAATATTCAGGCTGTACTAGAAAATAAAGAGTCTAACCGCTCCTTTTCCAAACATTCTCCCATTTTTACAGATAGGGGAATTAGAAATTGTCCCAAGATTATAGCTACTTGGTGTAGAAAATGGATTTGATTCTAAGCCAGTACTGTGTCTTCTACCCAGTGCTTCTTCTAGATTCCATCAAAGAGGCCATGTGAAAGAGAAATGTTTTTATTTCACGCTGAAAGATTTTTTATAGTAGCTTCTAAAGTTGCACTTCTTTGATGATGGAAATTTCCAAGGTGTAAAACTTTATTATGAGTGAAATCACCTGGGGTGCCTGTTAAACATACAGATTCCTGGGTACCCAGAAATCTTGTCATTGGTTAAGAGCAACGTAAATAACTGCCTGTTACTCATACCGATGCTTCCTGCCCAGCAAGTTCACCAGAGAGCCAGGATGAATGAATCACTGGTACTGTGGATGTCCTTGTGAGGCAGTTGGAAAGCCTTGGTAAGTTGTCAGGGTTTGGACGGGTTCCTCAGTTGGCAGAGAAGAGAAGGGAAAGTGGTCATGATGTGGTACTTCCAGCCTTTCTTCAACAAATACTTATTTAGTACTTACTAAGTGCCAGAAACTCTTCTAGACATTACCAAGGTCCTGCTATCATGGAACTTCTGTTCTTGTGAGGTGGGACAAAAGAATAAATAACCAATAAATATATGATGTGTCTTAAGTGTTATATCAATTTCTTTTTCCCAACCTGATATGAAAAATTTTTGTTTTTTTGAGACAGAGTCTCACTTTGTTGCCCAGGCTAGAGTGAGTGCGGTGGCATCAGCCTAGCTCACAGCAGCCTCAAACTCCTGGGCTCAAACAATCCTGCTGCCTCGGCCTCCCGAGTAGCTGGGACTACAGGCATGTGCCACCATGCCCGGCTAATTTTTTCTACATATGTATTAGTTGGCCAATTAATTTCTATTTATAGTAGAGACGGGTCTCCCTCTTGCTCAGGCTGGTTTTGATTTCCTGACCTCCAGCAATCCGCCCGCCTCGGCCTCCCAGAGTGCTAGGATTACAGGCGTGAGCCACCGCGCCCGGCCTGATGTGAAAAATTGCATGTAAAAATGGTTGGGTTAAACTAAGCAACCTCTCATGTTTCTCTCCCCTCTTCCCATTCGCCTGCCACTGTCTCTCCATGTAGTGGAGGCTGACCAAGCTGAGTGTGGAGAAGGCCATAGATGATGCAAACAGTCTTTTTTCTTTTTGCAATCTCTCACCAGGCTGGACTGTGAAGGATATCTTTGAAAAGTGTTTTACGGTCCACCAGATCTTCTATGTGAGCGACTGCAGAGTAGAAGAGGGGAGTCTTCTCAGTGATTAAGGTAACACAGTGAGTAAAGGTAAGTTGGGGAGGAGGGACTGACTTTGCCCTGATTCCTGTCAGGGAGGCTTCTAGAAATGCCATTTCCAGAGCACAAGTGACAGGCTAGTATTTTCACAGCCTGCAACTTAGTCTATAATATATTCTTCTCAAAACAATCTGGTAGATGATATGCTTACCCAGTCTGTGAGCACCTCTGCTGAGGGTCAGAAAAACTGAAATATCTCCCAAGTAAGCTAGGTGGCATAAGCTCCTGTTTTTTTTTTTTTTTTGAGACAGAGTCTCACTTTGTTGCCCAGGCTAGAGTGAGTGCCATGGCATCAGCCTAGCTCACAGCAACCTCAAACTCCTGGGCTCAAGCAATCCTGCTGCCTCAGCCTCCCAAGTAGCTGGGACTACAGGCATGCGCCACCATGCCCGGCTAATTTTTTTCTATATATATATTACTTGGCCAATTAATTTCTTTCTATTTATAGTAGAGATGGGATCTCACTCTTGCTCAGGCTGGTTTCGAACTCCTGACCTCGAGCAATCCGCCCGCCTCGGCCTCCCAGAGTGCTAGGATTACAGGCGTGAGCCACCGTGCCCGGCCTAGCTCCTGTTTTTGTGACTGTTT
>VSMD01117252.1:0-68741 GCA_008750895.1 Mirza zaza | reverse complement strand
ATGTCTTCTTTAGAAAAGTTTCTGTTCAAGTCCTTTGCCCACTTTTTAATAGGGTTATTTGATTTTTTCTTGCTGATTTTCGTGAGTTCTAAGTATATTCTAGTTATCAGCCCTTTATCGGATGCGTAGGATGCAAAAATTTTCTCCCATCCTGTAGGTTGTCTGTTTACTTTCATGACTATTTCTTTGGCTGTGCAGAAGCTTTTTAGTTTCATCATGTCCCATTTATTTATTTTTGTTGCTGCTTTGATTGCCTTTGGGGACTTCTTCATAAACTCTTTGCCTAGGCCGATGTCTAGGAGAGTGTTTCCAACATTTTCCTCTAGAATTCTAATAGTTTCATACCTTAGGTTTAAGTCTGTTATCCAGCGTGAGTTGATTTTTGTGAGAGGTGAAAGGTGTGGGTCCTGCTTTAGCCTTCTACAAGTGGCTATCCAGTTTTCCCAGCACCATTTATTGAAAAGGGATTCTTTTCCCCAGCACATGGTTTTGTCTGCTTTGTCAAAGATTAGATGGCTATATGAGGATGGTTTTATATCAGGATTCTCAGAAGTTGTTTTTATTGTCATTTCTCTACGAGCATGTAATAAGCACCAAATAGGTAAATATGTCAGGCATTATTCTCTTTTCTATAATAAATATACATATAAAAAAGACAACTTCCCTCATAATGTCCACACAATGGTTGGTAGTTCTCTCTCACTTTTTTGTAACAAATTTATCTTACACATCTTATCTATTTGTCTTTTAATCATCATTTCACCCTAAGCTTGTTTCCACACCCACCATCTTCATTATTTCTACTGTATCCACACACTTTTGTACTTTATGGAAGCTTGAATCCATCTGGAGTTATCCTCTGCTACATTTAATGTTCTTTCAACCAATTTGAGATATTAATTACATTACATTGATTCAATAAAATATTATGTACTCATCTACCCAAGGGTAGATTAAAAGGAACTAACATCAGTAGATTTTCCAAGTTTTAAAAAGAGCAAGTTACATAAATGTTTTTTTCAGTATTTAGCAATGCTTAAATATAAAAGTCATATGAAAGAAGCCTTTTAATTATGGATATTTTTTCTTCTTTACAATGGTTTTCTTTATTTAAACAATAAATATTATTTTAAGCGTAAGTCAATGTTTTAACATTATGGTGAGTGTTTGTGGCACATGGAATATTTAGGAGGCCCTAGCCTATTTTTTTTTTTTCCTCTATAAGAGTTTTGCCTTCCTTTGAGTCTTTGAACAAAAAAGGTTGATTGCCTTAATTTTCCAGCAAGTTTCCCTCAGAAGGAAGTGAGAACTTAAAAAGAATTGTCTTTTACAGCATTTAGTAGAATGCTCCTCTATTCTTCCTCAGCTGCAAAAGAGCCTTTTATGCAACTAAAGCCAATATCCATAAAGACAAGAGCAATGCTTTTCTAGTCCTTCCCGTTAGCAAAGGCTATGATGTCAGGAAATTACTGACAGCCAAAGAAAGTCTTTGCAGAAATTACTAGATGCCCAAAGGCCTCTGGAAAACACAGGAACTTGGATAGGAACATAGTTCATTGTCTGGGAAATTCTGAAAATTCCATTAAAATAGACTTGTAAGGACTGTGGCATAAGCAAGGTATCACTGGGATTTTCAATCTAATTTATTTTTCTCAAAATTATCCCAAGCAGATTAGCAAAGTATGACACTTTCTCTTGTTTAGTACTTTTGATTCCCTCTTCACCCCATTTTTCCCCCCTGTGTTCTGACTACTGATGTTTGTTTCCCTTCTCTGTTAGCTCTATAAGAGCAGAAAGGTGATGGCAACATTATCTTCAAACTTTCTTCTCATATTTACAAAACAGTCCTGATTTTTTAAAATTTGAGAATGTTTATTACTGACCAAATAAAATAATATTTAGTTCCAGATTCAGGTATAGAAATTGTTTTGTTATTTTGACATACTACCCTTCTTAATATCACCCATAAATTGGATGTATTGTTGATCTTCAGCAAATTTACATGACTGCATTCACCACAGATCAGTTAATATTTCAAGAAGAATATATTGAACCCTGATCATGTGCCGCTTATTGCTGGGCAAGCTGCTGGAGGTACAAGGATCAATAAGATGTAGTTTCTGCTTTTGGAAGGATAGTTTTTGGATAGAGCAATGTAGATGAATAAACAAAATGTAAAAAAAAAAATGTGCTAAATTTTAAAATAAAGTAGGTTGTAATGGAAGCATGGAAGGGAAGTCATCCTGAAAGTTCAATTAGCTTAGCTAATTGAATGCTCCTGTCTGGAATTTTTTATCTTGATCAAATGATGCAAAGATGTTGCAAGATATTTTTAGGAGTCATTCATTATATTAGCTATAACAAGGGTGCCCAAACGTTTTCTCTTAAGAGGAAAAAGGCTGTGTTTTCTGTTCCATAGCTTTTGCCTTAATTGGATCTCTGTTTTCCAATCCTGCATCTCCAAACACTCATCAGCTCTGTGAACTTGTAGTATTGCTCAAATAGATATCCATCTGTGAAGCAGGTTCACTGTGTACTGCTTGCTAATTTGTCTGAGTCTGGTGAGACAGAACACCTACATGCATTACGTGAAGTGGATTTATTATTTACAGAAAAGGCAATAAAGTAAAATAAAAGACTAGGATTCAAGGCCTAGTCCTTGGATTCGAGTCTCCCAAGGCTCAGGAAAGCTGCCCAGGTTGAATGGAGTCTTGTCTAGTCTTGTCTAAAGGAGTGCCTCTCTTGCACTACAGCTGAGGGACCCCAGAAAGCAGCCCACCATGGGTTTTATACCAGGGGAGAACACATAGCTGCTGGGCTAAAACAGTGAAGGACACCTGTTTCTCAGAGGAACTGGAACAGAGCCTGGGCTATTCCAGCTAGTTCCTGTCTAACCCAAGATGTTGCATTCCCAGCACATTGTACAGTTATTCGTAAGAACTACAAATGAGAAAGGGGAAAACCCGGGTCAGTCTAAGGTCGCCCAGAGAGCTGTCCTGCAGTTTACGTGCTCACCCAGATACCCTCTTAGCAAAGCTAGTCGGTTTGATATGCCCATCGACTTCCCCACATTTGGAGGTGGAGGTTTGTCTCATCAGATTGATGTAACACCTTGGCTGAAGCAATCAGTGCAGCGTCACTGAGCCATAGCCACAGTGCCTTTCATTAGACCCAGGAGGACCACAACAGGGATGGTCAGGCTTGCTCAGAGCAGTGACCGAACTTAGGATCCCAGCCACTCAGATGAGAAGTTGCTAAAGCTATCAAAGAAGGATCCTTCCAATGGCCCCGCTGTCTGCAGCGGTGGGCCTGCTTCTGGGTCTCTGCTACTTGTGTTTCTATGTTCCCTCAGGTGTCTATCCAGATACAGCAAGAGGTCTTGGCAGTTGCATATATAACTCCTAGTTGGGCTAAAAGAAAAGTCTAGATCAATTCTATTGTCTAAATCAGAATATTCTTGCGGAAATCGAGGGATGTCTACTGGGCTGCCAAGGCAGTGGCTGTGGGGAAGGGGATATTTATGATGGTCAGAAACAGGTTTATTATTATTTTTCTTGAGCACTGACTCCTTTACATAGTATTGAGGATCTCATAAACGGCATAAACCCAGAGGCAGTTACACCTGCTGGCAGGTGCCTACTTAGCCTGGTATATAGCTTTAGGCTGCTGGCCCAATGGTGCATCTCATTCCCATGGGTGATAACCAAGGGCACCCCAGCATGCCCAACATGCGGGATCCCACCATCCATCAGCTTCTCACTTATTACATTGTCCTTCTGTATTTGAGTCCTCACTGGACCACCTGCAGAGAAAGACGGAACCCTCCGGTTCACACAGCTCCCCTTCCCTCACCTTATTATTCGGTGACCCCATTCATGGGTTTGGAAGAATTGGGATTTGCTAGCCAAGGCATGGGTTACTTACATGAACTTGTTTTCCCCAAAATATGTTGTTCATGAAGCCTCTACACAGATGGCTAGCAACAGTCTAGTCCATGTTTACATTGTTGCCATTAGGACAATTTTTGACCAGGTAATCAAAGGAGCATGATGCCTTAAAGTACAAACCCACCAAGGTTTTGTTAGTTGTGGCTGTGACATTTTGCCATAGAGTCAGTTAAAACAGGGCACCTCTGGTTCTCTTCAATGCAACGGGCGCCAAATCCTCACTTGATAAGCCAGAGCTCAGGTTCTGTTGGTGCACTGTGAAGTAGGAATGTTGGTATAGGTTAGCACTGGCAGGATGAGAAGATGCTGCGGTATGTGATAGAATGAAGTCCAGCATAGTAGATCCAATGCTTAGTCAGGCTACCTGCGGTGGCTGCTGCCTGGGAGAGCCTAATGAAGGTACTGTGCTTCCAGGCATCCGCTGTCAGATCCTTTTGGTAAAAGCAGATTTACAGGTTAGTACTTCACCTCTCACCCCTCCTAGGATCTCAGGTGTTTCCTACTAGTGGTTGGGTTAAATTGGTGTAGTGAGACACTCTACCTGTCCCAGTCCCCAGGCTACTACCTCTGCGACTATTTCCCTTACTACTTGACTCAGAGTTTTCAGCCTCAGTCATGAAGTTCAGAAAGGGATACTGCACAACCTTGACAGGTGTGATAATGTTGCTCATCTAATTGGAAGGATCAGATAGATGTCCTTTGTGCCACTAGAGGGATCCTAGCAGCCTGGTATTTCTTGGTCCCACCCAACACCCCTTTGGGATCACATAGAGGGGAGGCATACTCCAGATTGGAGGGGGAGGGGAAGTGGAAGCATTATCTCTAGATTAGAATTAGGGAGCCCTGTCTGGAATACTATGGTGGCACGAGCTACAAACCACTCACCAGGACATGAACTCTAAAGAGAGAAAAGAAAAAGAATGGTTGGGGTTTTGCAGGTACAGCCTAATCAAACATCTGCCTGGTCCACCTCTACCCCCATTGAGGTCAGTGTTTCTCAACATGTGCTGCAGTGCTGGAGTTTCCCTTGCACTGGAGTACAGTGTTTGGTTTCCATACTGCTCTAGTCAGATGGGGATATAACCCCACCAGCAGGACATCTTGATATCTTTTCTTCAGTTACTTTGTCAGCCACCTGTTCCATCATTCGATGGCTCTAATGGGCTGCAGATGACAAGCAGTATGGATAGTCCACTATATTTCATGAAAGTATGTCCATTGCCATGTCACTTGGGCAATGAAGGATGTTCCTTAGTCATAATGAAGATCCATGGGGTACCAAAAACATAACACAAGTTCTTCTCCAGGAAGACTATGGTAGTTCTACCCTCCATATGAGTGATATAAGTTTGTCCTTTCCAGGCAGCATGCTATTGTCATTGTCCTCATCGCTTTAATAGTCTAGTCACTCAGCTGCCTTTCTCTTGACCAGATGGCTAGGCTGTTTGTAAAGGCCCAGGAGTTGGTGAAAATGTAGCAAGCTAAGGGAGTAACAGTGGCCTGCACGGCCATCACTATTACATGCAGTTTGACACATTGGGCAGAATATTCATGTTCAATCTCATGAAAAGATGGCCATTCACTGCCCAGATGGTGTTTGCAGCCCAGTGGACCCTGTCTGCTCTCAGTTTTGCAGAGCTATCAGTAAATCATGCCATACCATTGGCAGGCACAGGAGGAGACAAAGCATTCCCTACGGGTCACCTGGTCCATGTTGGTAAGCTAGCCATTTGTTCATGGAGTCTACTTGTTAATTTGGGTCCTGGGTTGGCCTAATCTTGAATGTATCATTTCCATTTGATAACTGGGCCCTTTTGAGCCTGTCAAATTTTATTGGTGGGGTATGTAAGCACACAAATAGAAATGGGCAGTTCATATCAGAGCATCACATGTGACATTCTGGCCATAAAACATTCAGTTTCTGTCAGTGCCCAATAAATAGCAAGCAAGGAGTTGCCAATCAAAAGGAGGATAAACCTGGTGGCTTCCTCAGACAACTTCATGTGTCCAAAATCTAAAAGGCTGGTGCACCCCAGTGGCGGTTTTCTATTGCCGTAGATTACAATCTGCATTCTTTAAAGTGTGGACACCTGTAATTCCATTGGTCTAGCAGGTTTTAAAAGTTTCAAAGGCAATACCTGGGCCACAGCTTATTGAATGGTTTCTAAGCCCTACTGTTTTAAAGGCCATTTTTTCAAAATTATTGACTTTGTTAGTCACTTTGGCTAAGGGGCCCGAAAGAACACTCAGGTGGGGTATATGCTGTGTCCAGGACCAAAAGAGGCCCATCAGCTGTTGGGCCTCATTTTAATTAGTGGGTACCACCATAGCTAACATTTTTTGCTTAACTGTATCTGGATATTTTGTTGTTGTTGTTGTTGGCTTCCCACCTAACCAGCCTTGGCATTCAGCCTATGATAGCACATTGTTAGTCTTCATGTCCTGGAGGTCTCTTTGACCAGCTAAACTGCAGTACAACATGTAGGAAGTCTGAAATTAACCAAGCAATGTCTTGGTTTCCACTTAGCATGCAGTACTGTATTTGCTAGACAACTCATTGGGCTTGGGTGGTTTAGGTGACAGCAGGAGTGGATATGCCCCATTGTTACAGCTTGAACTCTTAGCCGTGAGAAGTCAATGCTTATAAAGTCCTAAGCATGGGAACCATGGTCATTGGCACCTGAAATGCCCCAAAGGGCCCCCTGGGTCACCAATTTGTCTCAAAACCTCCTGATGTCATCAGTTTACTTTTTTCCCTCTTTCCCTCTTTTATCTTTATAGGAGGAAAGAGCCACTGGCATCCAGTGAAGATTCAGAGGTTTTGCCCCTATCTCCAACTGCATTATTTAGCCTGAGATGTTTGGCAACATTGGGTGATACAATAAAATAGTGATCTTATGAGCCACATCTCACTGATTCCTCAATCATCTTTCCCCAACAAGGGGCCTTATGAGTATTTACTTTTTGAGCTCTTCTGGCCCAGGAATCAGTGATCCTGTAGTGCCTAACAACCAGGGAATCTTGTGCTACACTCCCAGGTTCCCATATTCCCTCCTTTTTGCCTCAATGCATGCAGCTAGTTCATTCACATCCACAGGGAGTGATTATGTTCCATTTAGTACCCTTCTCTTCCCATAATTCATCCAGCTGCATGTCTGATACCTATATCCTCAGGCTGACGTTTTTGCCCCGTGTCACATATTAGGGGGTACTGTCTTTCCTGCTTCTAAGGAAAGCCATGGTTCTGTCAGACCAGACATTCCTTCCTGCACCAACTTTGTGATGCAAGTTCACGGTGAACTAACGAACATCCCAACACACAAGAAGTAACATGAAGCTGATTGGATTTATTATAAATGATAAGTAACAAAGGACAATAGGAACTGAGGATTCAGAGTAAGCCAGTCTCCCAAAGCTCAGGAACAAAGGGCCTCTGTGCATGCCCCACTTGCACTGCAGCTGAGGGATCCCAGAAAGCAGCCCACTCAGGTTTTATACCAGGAGGCATAGTAGGCTGACATGTGGAAGGACACCCTATTTCTAGAAGGGACTGCGTGGTTCTGGCCAGTTCTTCTCTATCTCAGCATGCTGCATTCTGACCACATTTCACAGTTATTCTTAAGAATTACAAATGAAGAAAAGGGGAAAACTGGGCTAGTCCAAGGTCACCCAGAGAGAATTGTCCTGTACCACTTTCTATATGCAGCTACCAAGCTGGTTTCTGTTGCTTGCCAATGGATGTGTTTTAACTGGTATAATAGATCAGGTACTTTTACCATTTAAAATGTATTTAAGCCCATGGATTTCTGATAATCTGATGATTGCAATTACATCCTGTTAGCTCTCCTGTATTTTCACATACCTGTCTCCTCTCTCTCAAAAACTTGGGTATTTAATCCAAAGCACTCACTTTTACATCTCTAAGAATTTATTTACTGAGAAAGATAATTTACTTAACAGAGAGATTTTGACCTGGGAACTTGGATATTTTCATTTCTCTAAAAAAGTCATGACATAATAAAGGCTTTGTTCTCCTTTCTATAATCTACAGTTGAGAAAATAAGACATTGTGTAGATTTGTCTGAGAAGTGACTACGCTGTTCCTACATCATCAGCAGTTTTTTAAACTGTGAAGAAACTATATATACAAATAAACAAAAGTTTATTTAGACAATTTCTTAATCTCAGTACTTACAACTTTGAACTTCATAAGTATTTAGAACATACTATATAATATATAATTGTATTATTACATTGTAGATACATATTATTTACTATAATTATAGTATGCTATTCTATATTAGCATTATTTCATCATATGTAGTTAGTAAGCAATTATGGAACATCTTTCTTGTAATCCTTGCTGCTAATATGTGAGCTAGTGAGAATGCAAAAGAGAAAGACCCAGGCAATATCTTTGAGGAATTTAAATTTTTTTCTACTTTTCTTCAAAGTCACAGTAAGTGACATTTCAGAAAGAAAGATCACCTTGTCGATGTGCATGTGTATATTTAAATAGTATAACTAACAATATATATAGATTGCCTTCTGGACTAGCAATTTTTACATTGGAAAATGTTTTTGGACCTTTAATAAAGTAATTGAAATACCATGACACATAATTTCCATGGAAATAAAGCAAAGAGCATTTTTTGTTGATATTTGAGAGAGGGAAATTTCTAGAAAACAAAAGAATTTTGTAGGATTAAGAAAAAAATCAATATAGTAATTACTCTTTTAGCTAGAATGTTTACATCGTATTTCCTAATTCCTGCTCGATTCTTTCATACATGAAGGGAAAATAATACAAACTGAAGATGGATGGTTCATCATCAGTGAAATGTGGTCTTGTGGTTGTTGAAATATAAAAAAAAATAATCTCAGGGGTACTTATCTGCTATGTTGGAGCAATTACGATTGAGAGTACAATGCAATGGAAGATTGTGGCATTAGGGTATGACTGATGCACCCCATTGGGTTTATTTTGACTGAAGCCCAAAGTACTGAATAATTGTCGATCCCTGACTTGTTTGTAATTTAGAAACAATAATGACAAATGGGAAATGCTTATGAGTAACTGATTAAGCATTGATCGCAGTTGCCAAATCCAATGAATGTCAAATATGATTCTGTTCTGCTCCATCAAGGGCCTATCATGGATAAAACAAAGTGTTTATTCTGGAAATAAACAATTTGAGTCACCAGTTGCCTGATGTAAGATATCCTGTTGACTTTTGCAAACAGGAAAGTTGAATATTATAATTTCATTATTGATGTTCTTGTTTCAGGGAATCAATGATCCTCATTATATTTTACTTTAATCAGTCTTGGCCCAGTGGCTTATGCTTTTAGGAACTTAACAAATATTTCTTAAATAAACTAATGAATGTATATTGAAATCAGTTCTTATTTCCTGAGTACATGGCAAGAGGATCTAGTGTTAAAAGAAGTTTCTTGAGCAGACGAGAATATGGGAATGTTATACTGGTAGAATAGGATGGCAAAAAACCAAAAAATAATATGCAGCTTGATGGGTGTATTCTGGAGTTCTTGATTGATAGATAAAATGTGGTTTGGGGTTTTACTGGAGGATTCTGTCCTAGGGCAGACGTAGCCTTATATGTTTTAGAGAACTAGAGATAAGAAGAGCTGGATTTCCATTCTGGCTCTACTCTGATCTTTCTGTGTGACATAGGGCCAGAATCAGAACTCTGGTTCACTATAATATTCTATTGTAGGTTTGCTAGATAAAGGGAGACATTAAATATTGCATTTATCAAAAGGGGTCTTGACTCAAAAAGAATAGTAAAACCACCCAGCTCATGTTGAGGAACTTTAAAAATCAGGTTTCTTCCATGGAAATGTCATGTGTATAATCAGCATATAATCTCAAAGTGTCCTTTTAAGCAACAGAATTACAGAGGCCGGGCCAGGCCAGGCCAGGTCAGGTCAGGCACTGCTCATAAGGGAAACCATGTGGGGGGATGTCGAGTCATGATTCTTTTCTCAGGAGTAAAGAAGTCTATATAAAAGACTCACATAATCAAGGGAATGTATTCTGGTAAGGTTTTTTTTCATTAAAAACATAATAAATAACCAATGGCAGCATCACCACATGTTTGCTCCTCTGAAGGTAAAACCTAAGATACCCAAAACTTTAGAACTGTGTAAGATATTTGTAAGGTATTATGTACTGTACATAAGGATATATTTACATAAAATTTGCATTTTAATCTTTGTTTCCTCATTCATCTTAGAGTATATTTAGTAGGTGTGTACACCATTGGGACTCACTGGCTCTCTGTCTCTGTCCAGTGTCTGTTGACAGTGCTGGTAGTATAGTGGTTGTTAAACATTTTGAATATTACTCCTACTTTCCTCTGCCCATTTACCCATGCTACCTTTATTTGTTGACAACTTCCTATGTGCACAAAGTAGAGTTGGTGCTGGATTTATAGTGATTAAAAAAATAGATACCAGAGAGCCCCAAATCTCATCATATAATTTCAAATAAGTAACTTTATTATTTATTTTTAAAAAATATTAGAGAGCCAATAGTGATTCAGATGAATGATAGAGAATAGAAAAGAATACATTTGAAAAAATATTCTTATACGAAGTAACCATAAATCCTGTTCTATATAACTCCAAGTCTTCTCATAAGAAGTAGGATGTTGCCCAGGAGAAGTCCTCTCCCAATCAGATGGATTCAGGTATGCAGCTTGGGGCAGGGATGTGGGAGTCTAAGCTGTTCAGTATGAAGGTGAGAGTGGAATTAAAGACATTGGAGGTGTTAAGGGCCTGGGAAAGGGATCAGCAGATGAGCACTCCAGGGCATACAGGGATACTAGATAAACCTCAGGGGCAGGGCAGACCAAAAGCAATAATAAAGAAAAATAACTGCTAAGACAGGTTGTTAAATTATTTACCATGGAGTGTGCTAGCACCTCTCTCTCACTTTTTCACTCTTATAGTACATTCAATAGAGGATATATTGCTCACGCATGCTTTTTTGTGTATAAGTGTGTCATTTGGGGTGAAATTCAAGATGGGACTGAATTCTATGGGTTGATCCAAGGCAAGACCAGATTACATGGGGAAACTGGAGTTGAGAACAGAGAAAATTCTGAAAATGTGAAGATCTAACAATGAGCAAAAGATTTCTGAAAAAATTCCAGTCTTCAAAGACTTTGAAAATGGTAAAGTCGAAGTCAAGAACTTTAAGTGGTGGTAAGACTGGACCCAGTTAATATATGACTACGTGTGGAAGAAACAGGAGAACTTATTATGGTCCTTAAACCCATATAATTGTATCAGATGAGGAAGGCTGAGTCATAGCCCCTTTACCAGATCACATTTCCCTGCTCAGATACCCTTGGTTCAGGAGCAGAATCTACAGCCCAGGTTTCCCAGTTCCTTGGAACCAACCATTAAGATCATAGAGTACAGGTGATTACAAAACACGTGCTACTCATATCGGATACTGTTCTCATTAACCCATACCTGTAGGGAAGCCCAAATAGCCCTGAGATGTTCTTACTTTGACACTGGACATGGGCTCACCGAGGCCCATTATACTGGAAGAGAACAAAGACATTTTTCAACCTTTACTCCTCATGTCAAAGGCAACATCTGGCACAGTGTGATTGAACCAAAGAGCTAGAGGACAGAGCAGCACACTGAAGTGGCAGGAGCATGAAACCGTAAGTTTCAGGTCCTTGAAAAGAGCCAGGACTCAAATTTAGACCAAAAAACAGAAAAAGAAGACTTCAATCAGGAGGGTTTCCAGAAGGGCATGCAGGATGCAAGACCTCTCTCACCAGAGTGAAGGCAAGCCATTTGCCCAGAACAGACCTCGCTGAGAAAGACAGTTCAGTTTCCACCCCATATGGGGCAGGCTCTGTCAAAAACATATTCAGACAAAGCGCACAGCATCTGTTGCAGTAAATTTGTCCCATAACAATAATAAAAAGTCATAATGTTCCCCTGAAACAAAGCAATGTCAGCCTCTGAACAGAGCCCAGCCCCTATCTAACCAGACTGGTCTTAGGACAGTGGGCATACTGAAAGTCAGGACCAATGCCAGTCATGGACCTGATCATGCAGAATGGACCAGGTCTAAGGTGTGGACTTCACTCAGAGGAAGAAAGTGAACACGAGGAAGTATCCCAGACCCAGGCAGAGCCCACAGCCAAATATGTTTGTGACTTCGGGTCTCCTTCCTCCTTTGTGCAAAGCAGAAAGACAAAAGCCAATCCTTCAGGATTCAAGTAGGTTCTGAGAACCTGACATTTCTGAGGGAGAAGCCAGCAGATCACAAATAAGTTCAAACATTGCAGAAGCGAAGAACCAGCAACTGTGTCCTCCTCCTATGCCTCCTAAGAAGCCAGTTTCTCAGACGGACCCAAGCAGGAGCCCAGGGTGACAGATTTCTTAGGCTACCTATGTTTGGGAATTGCCACTTATAATGTGCCTGTAAATCCCTCTCCCACTCCCTTCCATGAGCAAACATTATTCCAAAGAAAAACCTCAGGCCTTATAAACAAGACATGCTATGCTGGCAAATCCTATGAAGAGAGTGATCTCCATTTTTTCTAACCTAAATATTTTCCTTTCTGATATATATTTTTTTCCTCTAATAGTAGAGTGGTGTCTTCCATCTCTACTACATTTTGGGTTAATGTTTAGAGTATTCCAGTAACTTTGGATCAGAAAAAGAAAGGTGCTAGATTCAGCTTCTATTGAACGCCTGCTTTGGCTTCTAAAAGGAGACCCTGTTCATAGAGAGAGAGAGACAGTGGCCAAAGTACTATAGAAAATCTTCAAGGCTTTTGAAATTGAAAAGAAAAAAAAAAAAAAAAAGGCCTAGTCCCAGGCCCTGGCTCACGTATTCCTTCCGCTGTTCTTCACATTTCAAAACTGTATTAAAGCTCCAGGTAGATGGGGTTATACTGGCCTAATGAGAGGCAATATTTCCCACCAGGAATTCAGAAAAGCTAAGAGTCAAGTAGCCTCACCTATCACCAAAGGGAAAATCAGAAGTCAGGGAAGGCTAGGGCCTGAGTTCTGAATTCGTTGGGGGAGAATCTATGTTCCTGATTCTCTGGATGAGAATAGCTGTCATCTGCACCCAGGACTTCCTTTTCCTCCTGAACAATTTTTCTGCACTGCTATCAGCTATTTATAACGCACAAAGCTGTACAATAGCTCCCACAGAAACACAGATAACACAGGAAGATTTGCTTTAGGTGATGTATGGTTTTCACTAAAGCTCAGATGGTCCCTATCATGTCTCAAAAACAAAACAAAAAAGCAAAAATAAAAAAAAAAAATAACACACATACACAAACAAAAAAAATCTCATAGAAAGATGTTTATATTTAGCCACAAACTAAGGCAACCAATTTTATTATTAATAGGTTTGACCTAATTATTTACATAATTCTATATAAGTCTTCTTAAGTTGCTTCTCTGGATGTTTCTTGTAAGGAATCTCAGATTGGACTTTTTAAATCTTCTATTATGTATTATCTTGAAGCTAACATGACAAGCCTATAAATTCTTTCCACCAGATTTCACCTACAGTGAGCATAAATTTGAACAAATTCCTCTCTTCTCAAGGTCCCCAAAATATCCCATTTCCTCGCCTACCCAGAAGTGCCCTCTGTTACCACCTGTAAGTCTAGATCCTGTAAATGAGGTATCAGTCTACTGTTCATGGGAGGGCTTTGTAAGAAATGGCTCCATAAAGTGCCTTAGAAGCGGTTTGGTCAAACTTGAATAAATGAGCATCATTTTTGAAAATGGCATTCTGGCAAGTCTTTGACTGCATAACCAACATTCCAATTTTATACTGGAAAAAAGGAAGACAGATTTTTAATGAACCTATGCAAATAACTATACTTCCATGAAAAGGAAGGGGACTTAATTAGAGTTTTTGAATTTCTGGGCGCCAGTGAAAATGTATCATTTGAAAATTCTTCACTTTACCTTACCAGTGCAGAGTCTATTCAATGATTAATTTGTTATGGTATACAGATAGCATAGAGACAAAGGTTGTATGTTTTTGTGTGTATATAACAGATAACAAAGGACATATCTATGTTCTCTATATATTTTACATAAAGATAAAATATGTGTAATACATATTAAAATTTCAGCAACATAAAATATAAAACTATAATTATCACTCATCAAATCATTCAGTCCTATGTAATTAATTCTGGTTCCACTGGTTCTTGCATTAGCAGTCTCATGAACTATAGAAAATTGCTACTCAGCAGTTCCATATGGTATTAAAGTTTTTTTAAGGGATGTCATCAGAAATCATAAGACTATTCTCAAAAATCTATTCTGCAAAGTGAAAATTGTTGGAAATACTTGTCACAGGCTTTTTTTTTCACAGGGCTCAGAGACAGCATTTTTTTTGAGTACAAAAGGAACTCTGGCCTATAGCTGATTTCAGGACATTCAGGGAAGGATCAGAGTTAAACAAAAACTGTAGAAAAAAGAGATTTTTAAATGGTTGTGGTTAATTTAGCACTGATAATTTTCAAAAGTGAAAAATCCGATGAGCGTTCATGATGAAAATAATGCAACTGACAAAGAAAGTAGATTGATGCTATGGCATGTGAATTAAAGAACAAAAAGTAAGGTCAATTAAAAAAATTTTTACGAAATACCTATATGTACAATGATGAAAGATATTTTCTAAGGATTCAGTAAACATATCTATTTTATAAAAATGAATAAATAATTTTTACTAAAAATTTTGAGATATATAATATTATTAAAACTTACATATATACTGTAGCCCAAGAATATACCAAGTCTTTAGTTAAGAATATATGAAGAGCATAGAAGAACTATCAAGAGTTTTAATAAGTCTTAAGTAAATCCTGAATATCTGCATTTTTAAAACAAAAGAAACTCCACTGTTAATATTGATGTTCATCATTAATTGAAAATTACTGTCCTAGAAGATGCTAGATACAAATTAAAGAGTGACATTACAGCCATATAAACATTTTAAAGTATAACTAAATTTATCACTAATAACACTATACCATTGTTGCCTAATATCATTGCACCAACCACCAACAGGGTTCTAAAAAATATAGAAAAACTTGACAAAACTATTTCTTACTATGTTCAGTGTTTCTGAGCTTAAAACAAATTATAGAAAGTAAGGGCATTGGCTAATAACTGGATACTTCCCATAAAACATGCCATCTCTAAAGTATAGTCATGCTTCTTTTCGTGATGAGGAGACATTCTGAGAAATGTATCATTAGACCATTTTGCCATTGTGTGAAAATCATAGAGTGTATTTACACAAGTCTAGATGGCGTAGCTTACTAAATACCTAGGCTGTATTGTATAGCCTATTGCTCCTAAGGTACAGACCTGTACAGCATATTACTGTACTGAATACTGTAGGCAATTGTAACACAATAATATTTGTGTATCTAACATATGAAAATGTGGGAAAGGCATAGTAAAATATGATGTTATTAATCTTATGGGACCACTATCGTGTATCCAGTTTGTCATTGATTGAAATGTTATATGGTGCATGACTAGTTATTTTAATGTTATAAATTAAACTTGGAAGGCTGAGCAGTGTTTCCATTTGAAAAGTCTTCCAATGAAACTCATAAATCATAATATATCAAATACACTAATTATTTCTAGAGCCTCTCTTCGTATAAGGTGAAAAAATAAGTCTCTGTGATGTTTCAGGGTACCTCTGGAAATCTCAAAAATAATTTTAGTTGTAAGAGATAGCCTGAATACTTTATTTAATTTGATTTTACATTAAAGATTTGAATTTGGAAAGCCAAAAACAAATTTTTCGGGAAATCTGAAAATTTAACTTACAACCATAAGTACTTAATAAATCATAATTGACAACACATTTAAAAGTGACCAACAAAACACTTAAGCATAAAAGGTAACACCTGCCAGGAAGGAGAGTGCTGGTCTCAAGTCACTCACGGGGTGCCCAAGCTGGATCAATGTCTCTCTGCCTCAGCATTTGCCCCATTATTCTGGAGTCACCAGGCAATCAGCACCTGGGAGGATGGGCAGGTAGGGAGCTCACAGTCCAAGTGCCCCTCAGTCAGCTGCAGGGCCCCAAAAGGAAAGGTCCAATTCCCTATGGATGCCTCTGGGTAGTGGCTAAATTGTCTCTCTCGGCAGCCGTGGGTAGGGCAGGGAAAGGGGAGAATGAAGCAATATGGTGACTGTTCATTGGCTGGGGTCTGTGGGATGGGAGATGCCCCAAGGGAGCTGGGAGGGAGCTTGGTGCTCTGTCCACAAGAGGCTCACCACTCACTAGCAGCAGCTGTTTCTGGGCTGGTGTCGGCAGGTCTCTCTAGTAGCTCAGGAGCCCACCAACAGTCGGAGATGCAAAGGAGGGGAAATTTTACAGCTCCACCTACCCTTGTCACTGATCTCTAAACCTCTTGGGGTTTAGGCCCTGCCAATACCTTTCTCCTTCCAGTTCTGCTCCACAGTTTCTTCCTGTGGAGTCTTCTGTAGTTTCAGGCACACTTCCTTCTGACTCTCATCTGATCTATGTTTGTCTGCCTGTTTGTTTTTTCACTTTCATCTAAAATCTATCTTTCTTACAGAGACACTCTGGTTGGTGTTTTTTTCTCGTTTACCATCTTGCCTCTATCCTATTGGAAGATCACAGTTTTGTCTTTTATTGTGTTCTTTCATATTCTAGAACAAAACTCAGATCTTAGGGTGTCTTTGAGCCCAAAACTAAGTTCATAATATTACTAAGATGTTATTAACATCTGATACATTCATAGAATGCATTCATTTATATCTTCAAATCAATGAGTAAGCATTTAATAAATTTTTCAGTTTCCATTTCCAATAGAGTAAATATCACTAATCGTAACCTACCCACACACCAATAAGTTTGAAGAGTATAAAGATATTTGGAGAACAAAAAGATAAACAAAATCCAGTTCTATTTATGATTGCTTTGTTCAAGGGAAGAGAAGATGTGGATAATTGTGATAAATGTCACACACTCACATTTTAGTGGATTCATAGAGTCATAGAGCTCATAAATACATAAAATACAGCTTTTAACAACCACCAACAGCCCTTATACAACTTACAAAAATGACAGAAATGGCAACATGGAAAAATATTCATTATAGACTCCAACATGCTTCTCTTTAGCATATTTTAATAAAAATAGAAGGCAAAAGCATATAAACTTAAAATGATGCTTAGTAATCAATGTCTCAGTATTCTATTCTTACTTAAAATGATCTAGGTATCTAATGAATTTTAATTAATTTAATATTAGTTCAAGGCTTTAAGGTACCTAAAGATCCTGGAAATTATGTTCAAACTGACATATTATAAAATATAATTACTGTTGAAATAAAGTTTGTCAGAATGATTCAATTTAGTTAAACATAAATTTATACTTTTTATGATATTAAATATTAAGTAAGAGTTATTTAACTTATTTGATCAGAAAGTCTGTATAAATTTAGAAAATCATACTTATAGAAGCTCCTCCAAAAATTAAAAATAAAACTACCATAAGATCCAGCAATCCTGCTACTAGATATGAATTCAGTGTGTTGAAGAGAGAGAGAGAGATCTGCACCACCATGTTTATTGTAGCACTATTTACAGCAGCCAAGATGTGGAATCAACTCAGTGTCCAACAGCAAATGAATGGATAAAGAATATGTGGTATATATGCACAATGAAATGTTATTCAGTCACTAAGAGAATGAAATCCTGTCATTTGCAACAACGTGAATAGACCTAGAGAATATTATGGTAAGTAAAATAAGCCAGACACAGAAAGACAAATACTATACAATCTCATGGATATGTGGAATCTAAGAAAAAAAGAGTTGATATCATAGAACCAGAGACTGGGGAGGGAAGGAGAGAGGGGAGAATGGGGGAGTTTGGCCAGTGGGTAAAAACTTATTAGTTTAGAAGCCATTAGATAGAAGGAATGGGTTCTAGTGTTCTGTTGCACAGTAAAGTGATGATGGTTAACAGTAAGGTATTGTACATAATGAAATAGCTAGAAGAGAGGCTTTGAATGTCCTTACCACAAAGAAATGATAAATGCATGAGGTAATGGTCATGCTAAATACCCTGATTTGAACATTTTATAACATATATGCATCAAATTATAACCCATAAATACCTACCAATTACAATGTGCCAATTGAAAAAAATGTGCTCAGAAAGTAGTGCTCAAACTTAAAAAAATCAAATTAAAAAAGTTTTTAAAAGGATTTTTTTAAAAGTTCATATTATATTTGACACTGGCAAAGCAGAGAAAACATAGCTGTTTTATTATACCAAAATTAACTAAACTTATTTGCAAAATACTTACTTAAATTATGCGAACTTAGATTTTTAAATGTTTCTGAGTTGGTTTCTTTAAGATTATTTCCTTAATTTTCCATATTTAAAGTATTAGAAACCAAACTTTCTGATTTTCTTGGGAGTTTAGAAATATTTTATTTACATATATCCTTATACCTCTTAAAGAAGCAGAATGAGGAAATGCTGAAGAGTGTGCTATAATAAATGTAAGTTTTTCATTGAAGCACAAATTTCTTTCCTATATCATATCCAAATAGCACTCCAGCCACTTTATAAGCATGGGATCTATTGAATTCAGAGCTCAGGACAAGAAAATTAAGCTCTGGCTTGGGCTAGATCTTTGTACCTCTCACCTTTCACAAGGCAGTTCTTATTTCAAGTGATTTATGAAAAGGGATACTTAAAAAAACTTGAAAATAATTGCTTTTTGCATTTTAGAAAAGTAGCCAGAATCCAAATGCAGAACTGAGTGATCTTTGGGTGAGGATATGTCTTTGGAAGGGATTGCCGTGGTATAGACACTGGGGCAAAACAAAAAAAGAGAGAAGGTTCAGTTTAAGGATTTTTAATACCTGTCTGGGAAGGAAACTTTGAACTAAACCACATCTCCCTTGCTTGTGGAGTCTCTGCCTAATACCTGGCTTTATGATATCACTGCAATGCAAGGAGGACACCCAACCATCAATGTTGGCAATATATAGAGTACAGTAACATAATACCCAACGAAAAATGAGGGAGAATGAAGAAATGTTGTAGGTGGAATGAATAGGGAATTATGAAAAAGAATGAGGAGTGGAAAGGATCAACTCGTTGGTTGGAAGAAATGGGAATGCCTAATCTTCCCTAATCCAGAAATTCAACTGTGATCTTCATGACCTGTTGTTATGGGGCTTGCCTTTGACTTCTACTCAACCCTTTGAAGCCAAAGCTGCCAAAGACACCAAGAGTTCTCTCATTTTCATCTATATTACCTGGGACAAACCTGTTGAAAATCTTAGCACAGTAGCTGCTGACAAAGATTTTGAAAGGTGGGAGCTGCAAAAGAATAAGACAGTGTTGGTGCAAGTCCCCCAAAATAGTGTGATAAAAATGCACTGGAGCTACCTGCTATACCATTGTGAGTCTTCATGTCCATAGAGGTGGACATATTAGAGGCAGAGAGCCTCATGCTGGCTTTATCTCAATATCTTCATCTGGCCCTGGCTCCTGAATGATGGACCTAGAAAAGAGCATTGGTTCCAATAATTCAGTTTTTTTCTGTAATTCTTACCTTTAAAGTCTTCCTCGTAGTTCAGTTTAAGTAAGTTTGATGCTTGTCTTCTGAGTTGGAGACCCTACCATGGTTGCCTGTTTTCTATTCCATATCTTTCTGGACTGTGTACCTATTTTATCCCATTTCTAATTCCTTTAAAAATTCTGGAGTTCTATTTATAAAGAACATTCATAATGTTTGGTTAACTATTATCTGTTTTCAGATTTTTCCAATGTGTTATGCTATCAAATGGTGGTGCTGGGATTCCAGAGTCTGGATTCTTACATACAACAATCTGACAATGATATTTCAATCTTCATATTGTCTATTTCATGGATAAAAGAGGGGAAAAAGCTAGCACCTGATGAATATCTGCTCTGTAGATACTAGACAAAGTTTGATATGTCTGTCTCTAGTGTATGGATAATCATCAGACAGGTGACATGTCTAGGTTAAAATCCAAACTATTAATATATGAATTACTACATTAAGAAACTCTATAACTTTCAATATTTAAAGAATAATCTAAAGCATAAATGAACATTAGTCTAGCCAGAAAGTACCCTTCAAACAGTGAGAAATGATGTATGCTTTTGCCTAAACCAGTGAGATATGTTATTTAGTCACTATGTCAGATTATTATTATTATTATTTTTTGAGACAGAGTCTCACTTTGTTGCCCAGGCTAGACTGAGTGCCGTGGCATCAGCCTAGCTCACAGCAACCTCAAACTCCTGGGCTCAAGCAATCCTGCTGCCTCAGCCTCCCGAGTAGCTGGGACTACAGGCATGTGCCACCATGCCTGGCTAATTTTTTCTCTATATATTAGTTGGCCAATTAATTTCTTTTTATTTATAGTAGAGACAGGAGTCTCGCTCTTGCTCAGGCTAGTCTCGAACTCCTGACCTCAAGCAATCCGCCCGCCTCAGCCTCCCAGAGTGTTAGGATTACAGGCGTGAGCCACCGCGCCCGGCCATCAGATTATTATTAGTAAGAGAATTACATCCCAACCAAACTGTATTGGCTACAATAATGATGCATTTAATAATTCTATGCAAACCACTTTCTGGATATCACTCTTAGGTTGCCGCAGTGCTTCTTTGCTTTCAAATTGCTGTCAAAAAATTATATTTAATAAATCAAATCACTATCAGTTAACTAGGTCACTAACTCTTAGTGCAAATGAAAGTTAAAATTTCATTCTATGGGAAAACTGAATAAAAGAATAACCAGTTATTATATTGATAACTTAGCATTTTAGATGACCTCCCACAAGATATCATAAATATTATAATAAAAGTAGAACATTAGAAATGAAGAGTTGGATTTTCTCCATTGAAAATAAACATTGATACTGATTAAAAACCAAATGGCTAATCTATATACAATTTCTATACCTATCTTTCCCAAATTGATAATATAGAAATAGTTATTATTATTATTACTGCAGGCTTTAAAAAATGGGGGAGATGATAGCTACAGAGTTTGGAGTCAGCTTTGTTGGATTATAACTCCAAATAATAAGTATTGGCTAAAGTTTTGAAATACACTGGTCAGAGCAATATTGTGAAAACAGGAAAGATTAAGAAATCTAGTACTGACTATTTAGCTCTATCACAGCCACACATGAAGCCTAAGATTGTAAACAGAACAGGATTTAGGAGAATATTTAACGCCCCATCCCATAGGAAAGACTAGCTACAGAATGAGACCTGTGATGGCAGAGTGGTCAGGAAAGGCTTTGTGACAGGCTTTGAAAGGGTCAGAGATAAGTTCACTGATGTTGAAATGCACTCTAGGCAAGGGGCATCTCGAGGGAAAAAGCAATGAGTCACAACTTAAATCAGTATTTTCTGGAATGACCAGGAAGCAAGTCATACCAAATTTAGATAACATTTGCTTAATAGGACTGAGAATATTACTGCTTCTGGAGCCTGCAAGCATTTGTCTGGGTTCCTGCTCTGTCTTATTAATTCTGAGAAATTGGGCCAGTGGCCTAACCTAACTCTGCCTCAGTTTTCTCATCTGTGAAGTGGAGATATCAATTGTATGATCTTTACAACATTGTTCTCAGATTCAATTGAAATATAACTCTCAATTATTTTTTCACATATAAGGTAATCATGGGGAGAAGAACTAAGACAGTTGTATTTAGAATTAACTGGAACATAGAGAGGCTGGATGCAAGAAAAACAGGAAAGAGTTTATGTTGATGTGAGGGCAGTGAGAATAGACAAAAATAGGCATCTATATGAGACGTGACAGAGAACAGATTGTATCTCATTTTCAAAGATGGTATACCATGGAAAACTGGCCATTTCTTGCAAGGATTTGGAACACAGAATAGAAGTGCCCATTAATAGTAGAATGGATAATAAAATAATAGCATAAATGTACAAAAGAATACTATACGGTAGTGAGAATTTAAAAAAACATACAACTATTGCTACTTGCAACAACATGATTATACATAACAAGAATAATGTCCAATAAAAGATGCCAGACAGACACTAAAGTATACATAAACTATAAGTCATCCCCATAAATTTCAAGAACAGATATGGCAATATTAGCAAGGATAAAATTATTAACGAGTGTCTTCTTCTGTCAAAATTTATCAAGCTATAGATGTATATTTTTGTACCTCTCTGCATGTACACAATATTTCAGTGGTTCTTTTTTCCTTCAAAAAACTACCATTTATGGAATTCTTTCTACATGCCAGTTATTGTCCTCACCACTTCAAGTACATGATCTTCTAAGTCCTTTCAACCAACTTCAGATTAGGTTCAGTTATTCACCCCATTTTTATTGAAACAACTGACAACTTAGCTTAATTATCTGGAACAAGATCTTGCAGCTATTTGCAGCAGAGCTGTGATTTCAATTTTAGTTTGTATGACCCTAAATCCCATGTGTGTAGCCATTGTACTGCATTACTACGCTTCAAAATGCCTCTAAAGCATATTACAAAAATTTAGATTAATCATTATCACCTTCTAAAGATGTTCTGGTCTGAAAATAATGGAAGGGTATGAATCAACATATATTTCCATAGAGTGGAGGCCTTAAGAACTTAAATAGATTATAGAAGAGATACCATGTCCTTGGCTCTGTCATCGGGAACAGAACCTAGAGTTAAGGCTACAGGGTTCCTGAACACTGTCCTAGAAGGTAAAAGGATAATCACCTTAGCTTTTTTGAACCATATATATATTAAAAAAAAAAAAAAAAGAAAGAAAGAAAAGAAAACAAGAAAAGTAATTTTAATGTGTAATTTTTTTAAAATCTTATTTCAATAAATATTCCATGAAATATATCCATGACCTGCAGGCTTAGCTTTAGAGAAAGATAATTTGAGGTCTACTTTTAAGAAGAATTTATAGCAACTTCATGTGTGCTGACAAAATGTCTTTTTTTTTTAGTGGATATACTTTTATTTTGCAGGTTTCTAGCAATTTCATATTAAAATAGAACCTTTACTTTCTTGGCTGATGGCATTCTCATTAATCATTGTTTATCGTTCTAACCTATTCTTTCTTTCATACGATTGAAATGAATGCTTGAATGATTAGTTTTTTTCCCTCAATTTACATACACAAAGGGAGAAAGAGCTTTATACATAAGCCTTTTGCTAATCTGTCCCTTGGCACTGCGGTTAGTACTCAAGGAATATTTCAGAAGATACAACTTAGGGAAATGAAAAAGAACAAATAGAGACTTTCTAGCCCCAAGAGAGGTTTTTACTATATTGCCTGTTACAAAATGACAAATTAATAGCAACTTTTCACTTCCTCAGTCAAAACTAAAGGGCTGTCAATAACTAAGAGTGGTTTTGTTTTGGGGGGAGAGAGATTCTAAAGACTAAACAGTTTAGTTTTTATTTGGGAAATACTTTGAGCCATATAATTCTCCTGCTGTAGCACGTACGTTTATAATTCTCCACAATTTTTAAGGAAAATGTTTTTAATTCACTCTTCACAAAAGCTTTATTCCTTTGACCTTTTTCTTTTGTTTGCCAAAAATATATTCATAGCTATACATGTAAATTTAATTGTATTAAATTTACAAAGAAGTAGCTATCAGATATTATCAGAAATAATGCAGAGTTAGTTAATTATAATTTAATTTGGAAAGGCAATTGTGGAATGTCCAAATTCTATTTTGTCCTAAGACACTAACTATTCTTCCACATAGAGACCTAAAAAGAGATTTATTCACAAAAAGGGCATAGAATAATAAAACTGTTTCATATTTTTAGCTGGAGATTTGCTAGGTTCAAGGAAAGCTAGATTGTACAGTTACCCTTAGGTTGGTGCAAAAATAATTGTGGTTTTGCACTGGGAATTTTAAATCATCATAACTAGGCTCAAATACATTTTATTAATCAAAATAGGAACCACTACAATCAACACATTTTTCTCAATGAGAATAAGTTTTCTTATTCCTGTAGCATAAAAATCTTCAGGGTTTCACAAAAACTTGGAAAGCATTTTATGCATCCTGCTGGTTGCATAAAGGGAGCATTTTCCCTGCAAAAAGTTGTCAAGATGCTTGAAGAAGAAGGAGTCAGTTGGTGAGAGGTCAGGTAAATATGGTGGATGAGGCAAAACTTCATAGCCTAACTTGCTCAACTTTTAAAGTGCTAGTTTTGCAACCTAATGTTGGGCATTGTCATGGAGGAGAATTGAGCCCTTTCTGTTGACCAATGCCAGCTGTAGGCGTTGCAGTTTTCACTGCATCTCATCTCAGATGTAAGAGTTTTGCTGGGATTCAGAAAGCTGTAGTGGATCAGACTGGCAGCAGACCACCAAATAGTGACCATGACCTTTTTTGGTGCAGGTTTTGGCTTTGGGAAGTGCTTTGGAGCTGCTTCTTAATCCAGCCACTGAGTTGCTCATTGTCAATTGTCATATAAAATCCACTTTTCATTGCACATCACAATCCGATTGAGAAATGGTTCATTGTTGTGTATAAGAAGAGAAGACGACGGTTCAAAACGACATTTTTTTCTGATTTTCAGTCAGCTCATGAGCAACCCATTTATCGGGCTTTTCCTCTTTCCAATTTGCTTCAAATGCCAAATGACCATAGAATGGTCAAGGTTGAGTTCTTTGGCAACTTCCCATGTAGTTGTAAGAGGATCAGCTTTGATGATTGCTCTCAATTGGTTGTGTTAACTTCCAATGGCTGGCCACTGTTCTCCTCATCTTCACGGCTCTCCTCTCCTTTGCAAAACTTCTTGAACCCTCCCCCTCCTTATACTGCCGTGTGCTCTGGAGAACTCAGAGTGTTCCCTGCTCTAGTCTCCTCTCCACACGGCTTTGTCCCGCACTGCCACTTCTCACCAACTTCAGGTACCGCCCGGCCTACGTGGAAGTGGAGCTCGGTGCAGGAGGGGGTGTTGCTCAGCTCCAGGTAGGGCTGGCGCCACTGCCAGCCGGCAGCGGCTTAAACCGTGCCTCGCTCCCTCCCTGTTGTGTGCCTCCGAATCCCCGATTTTTACAGAAGAATAATCGATTCACCTTTGCTTTAGGCTGGAAATGGTCTTATCCCTCCGTTTCCCAGTGGATGTCTGCAGGCTTGCGAAGCTGGTCCTGTGGAAGTGCGGATCGCTCGCTTGTGGCTATCCGCTTTCTTCACTTTTTCGCTCTGGGAGCAGAGAGCCAGGAGGGCACCCCTAAACCGCCATGTTTTTCCTCTCTTTATCTTTTCTCTATTCTGAATTCTTTGTTGTCATTTTAACAGTGTTCATGTCATCTTCACAAGGAATAAATTCCATCTCAAGAAAACACTTTTTTTGTTTATTCATAAGAAGCAGCACCTCATCTATTAAGCATGAAATTGCTAAAATTTAGTCACATCTTCAAGCTCTACTTCTAATTCCAGTTCTCCTGATATTTCTACCACATCTGCAGTTGTTTCCTCCAATGAAGTCTTAAACATCTCAAAGTCATCCATGAAAGTTGGAATCAATTTCCTCCAAAATCCTGTTAATGTTGATATTTTGACCCCTTACCGTGAATCACAGATGTCCTTAATGACATTTAGAATAGTGAATCCTTCCCAAAAAGTTTTCAATTTACTTTGCCTAGATCCATTTAAAAAGTATATTTCTTTTTTTTTTTTATTTCAGAATATTATGGTGGTACAAACACTTTGGTTATATAAATTGCCTGTGAACAGCCTAAGTTGGAGCTACAAGCTTGCCCACCATGCAGACAGCACAAACTGCACCCATGAGGTGTGAATTTACCCATCTCCTCCCCCCTTCCACCTGCCCAACACCCGATGAATGTTATTGCCATATTTGCACGTAAGTGTTGATCAATTAGTATCAATTTAATGGTGAGTACATGTGGTGTTTGTTTTTTCATTCTTGTGATGCTTCGCTTAAAAGAATGGGCTCCAGCACCATCCATGATAATATAAGTGGTAGTTCACCACTTTTTTATGATTGAGTAGTACTCCGTGGTATACATATACTGTATTTTATTAATTCACTCACATATTGATGGGCACTTGAGTTGTCTCCACATTTTGCAATTGTGAATTGTGCTGCTATAAACATTTGAGTGCATATGTCTTTTTTATAGAATGTCTTTTTTCCCTTTGAGTAAATACCCAGAAATGAGATTGCTGGATGAAATGGTAGTTCTGCTTTTAGTTCTTTGAGGTATCTCCATACTACTTTCCATAGAAGTTGTACTAGTTTGCAGTCCCACCAGTGGTGTATAAGTGTTCCTATCTCTCCACATCCACACCAGCATTTGTTTTGGGACTTTTTGATAAAAGCCATTCTCAGTGGAGTTAAGTGGTATCTCATTGTGGTTTGGATTTGCATTTCCCTGATGATTAGAGATGTGGAGCATTTTTTCATATGTTTCTTGGTCATTATTTTGTCTTCTTTTGAAAAGTTTCTGTTCATGTCTTTTGTCTACTTTTTAATGGAGTTGCTTGGTTTTTTTCTTGTTGATTTTCGTAAGTTCTATATAGATTCTTGTTATCAGCCCTTTATCAGACATGTAGAATGCAAATGTTTTCTCCTATTCTGTAGGATTGTCTATTTACTCTAATGATAGTTTCCTTGGCTGTGCAGAAGCTTTTAATTTGATCGGGTCCCATTTATTTATTTTTGTTATTGCTGTGATTGCTTTTGGGGTTTTCTTCACAAATTCTTTACTGCCGATGTCTCTAAGAGTTTTTCAAACATTTTCTTCCAGAATTCTTATGGTTTCATGCCTTAGGTTAAGTCTGTTATCCATTATGAGTTGATTTTTGTGAGAGGTAAGAGGTACAGATCCTGTTTCAATCTTCTACATGTGGCTATCCAATTTTTCCAACATGATTTATTGAATAGGAATTCTTTTCCCTAGTGTATGTTTTTGTCTGCTTTGTCAAAGATCAGATGGCTATATGAGGATGGTGTGATATCTGTATTTTCAGTCTTATTCCATTGGTCTATGAATCATAAGACTGGAAAGTCAAAATTACTCCTTGATCCATGGGCTGCAGAATGGATACAGGTTAGCAATAATGAAAACAATATCATGTCTCCTTGTACAATTCCATCAGAGTCTTGGGTTTCTAGGTACATTTTTATAGAGTAGTAATATTTTGAAGTCTTTTTTTCTGAGCAGTAGGTCACAGCAGTAGGCTTAATATATTCAGTAAAACCTGCTATTAATAGATGTGTTGTCATCCAGGCTTTGTTGTTTCATTTACAGAGTACAGACAGAGTAGATTTTGCATAATGCTTAAGGTCCCTAGTATTTTGAGAATGGTAAATGAGCACTGGCTTCAACTTAAAGTCACTAGCTGCATTAAACCATTAACAAGAAAGTCAGCCTGTCCTTTGAAGCTTTGAAGCCAGGCATTGACTTGTCCTCTCTAGCTATGAAAGTTCTAGATGGCATCTTCTAACAAAAGGCTGTTTGGTACATATTGTAAGTCTATTGTTCAGTGGAGACACCTTTATCGAGTATTTTAGCTAGATCTGGATAACTTGCTGCAGCTTCTACACTAGCACTTGCTGCTTCACCTAGCACTGTTATCTTATGAAGATAAGTTTCTTTTCTTAAAACTCACGAACCAACCTCTGCTAGTTTCCAACTTTTCTTCTGCAGCTTCCTCACCTCTCTCAACCTTCATAGAATTAAAGAGAGTTAAGATATTGCTCTGGATTAGGCTTTGATTTAAAGGAATGTTATGACTTGCCTGGCTTGATCTTCTATCCAGACCACCAAAACTTTCTCCATATCAGCAATAAGGCTGTTTAACTTTCTTTTCATTTATGTGTTCACTAGAGTAGCATTTGTAGTTTCCTTCAAGAACTTTTTCTTTGCATTTACAATTTTGCTAATTGTGGTTCAAGAGACCTATCTTTCAGCTTATGTTGGCTTTTGACATGCTTTTCTCACCAAGCTTAATCATTTCAGGCTTTTGATTTAAAGTGGGAGATATTCAACTCATTTCTTTCACCTAAACACTTTGAGGACATTGTAGGGTTATTAATTGGCCTATTTTCAATGATGTTTTATCTGAGAGCATATAACGGCACAAGAAAATGGAGAGACAGGGCAACAGCCAGTTGGTGGAACAGTCAGAACACAGATGACATTTATCAGTTAAGTTTGCCTTCTAGCCAGGTGCTTATAGTCCCCACTACTCTGGAGGAAGGAGGATCACTTGAGCACAGGAGTTCAAATCTACAGTACGCTATGATTATGCCAGTGAACAGCCACCACACTCAAACCCTTAAGCCTGGGCAACACAGAAAGACATCAAAAAAATATGCCTTTCATATGGTACTGTTGGTTGTGCCCCAAAGCACTTGAAATAGTAACATCAAAGATCACTGCTCATCAAACAGATATAATAATAATAAAGTTTAAAATATTGCACGAATTACCAAAATGTGATACAGAACCACAAAGTAAGCACATATTGTTGAGAAAATTGTGATGATAGATTTGCTTGACACAGAGCTGCTACAAACCTTCAACTTTTAAAAATACAATACCTGAGAAATACAATAAAGCAAAAAACAATAAAGCAAAGTATGCCTATAATGCATTAGAAGTTATCTTAAAATCATGTCATGTTGTTAAATTTCTCATACAGAACAGTGAAAAAAATCAGAATGGGTTTTTTTGAATGTGAGTGAAATTATGTTGAAGGAAATCAATGAAGCCTTGCTAGTTGAACACAGCAACTAGCCTTGCTAGTTGAATAAATATGGTTTATGGTTAGCAAATGTGCAAATTGGAGTAGGGTTAGTATATCCCTTATGGTTCTCATAATAAATGAAAAAGTTAAAGAAACTGTCATGTTATCCAATTAATGAAAATGCCTGTAAAACATCAAACATGTCTGTTTATGTACAGTAAGTTCTTATAATATGCCAGGCCCTGTATTACCTATATAAGTAAGACCTCATGAAATTTTTTGAATAATATTATGAAAAAAATATTATTTCTCCATATTAAGGGTAAGGAATTTGAATCTTAGAGAATTAAAATAATTTGCCTATGTTCTCATAATTTGCAAGTGGTAGATACAGATTTCATCCCAGACAGACAAATTAAAAATAAAAATCACTATTAAAATCAAGCTCTAAATTAAAATACTGTCAATAACTATAAGAAATTCATTGCCCATCATGGAATTCATAACTTGCTGTCAAAACTTTATAATTCCAGTAATGTCTTTTAGTAGCTTAATAAAGGAAAATAAACAAAGATCAGGATAGGGAATAATTCAGTGACTAAGAAAGAAAAAAGAACAATTAGAAGAAGAACAAATTAAAGATAGATGTAAAATATTAGGTTTTATTCCAAGTGTTTCTGCAATGGATAGTAAATACAATTATGGAGGAGCTGCTCTGCCCGATTTGGTGGCCATCAGCCATATGTGGGCACTGGACACTTCAGTGATTCCTCCAAATTGACATATGCTGAAAGTTTAAAACACTGGATTTCAAAGACTTAGTATCAGAAATGTATATAACTTATTAATAGTTTATATTGATTACATATTAAAATGATATTTTGATATAATGGACTATTTGAAATATATTACTCCAATTAATTTTATGGTTATTAAAAATAATTTATATGGTTATTAAAACATTTAAAATGACATATGTTGTTCACATTTGTAGTTGGCATTATACTTCTGTAGGATGGCACTGATCTAGAGGACTTCCTCTGTTCCATCCAGATCCTGAGAACCCAGTTATAGCAATAGAAAGTTGTCTTCTATTATCTTTTAAAAGAAGATATATTTAATAGATGAGCTTAAAAAGGAAAAGTGCTTTAAGAGTACCAGTGGATTGATTTTTATTTCCTGCATCTCTCATGACACTAACTAAATTGTATTTAAGTAATATCATGAGTCAAAAGTAAATTTCATAATAAGAGTTTTATGGTATTTAAAGGTGAATAAATAGCTTCCATTTTCACTTCAAGGTCAAGATCACTCATAAAAGAGGGAACATAATTTCTAAGATAAGAAGAGTTCTTGAGCTTAAATCTTACAAAATTCATTTTGCTGCGACGGATAGAATTGAGAACTTCTCGCGCTAAGGGGAAAAAATGGGTTGTTTTCCTCAGCACATTGCCAAAGTAGAAATTTGATCTTGTTTTTCTTAGGACTTATATAAAACTTTGGACAAATAGGGCTCATTCTACTATATGACATTTACATAACCTAACACATTATTTATTATTCCTTGATCAAATCGATACATTGGTGTCATCACCATACTTAGTGAACCTAGACTTAGAAAAAAAAAGGTAAAATGTTAGTTCATGCCTCTGCTTCCAGAACTTAATGTTTATTTCCGGCAGTGAGGATTACTGAGTTTCAGTCACATTAAAATCTAATAGCGCTTATTCAACATGCCTCATTTCTTTCTAGATCAGTTCAGGATAGGTTTGCCTTGAAGAACAACATGTAGAGTCTTTGGAAGTGACAAATACACTGTTGAGGGACATTAATCACATGGAATTTAAAAGACATTTGCTTCTGGCCTTAAAGGCTTTGGTCTGGAACGAATGACAGTCAAAATCACTCAGTCGAAAGTGTTGGAAAATGATAAGTTCAAGTGAGTGACCAGGCATCTGCTGTATGGGAATCTCTCTGTGCATGTCATTCAGAGGAGGAGCATACTTTTAATCTCTGTCAAACTCACACTTGAATGTAGTCTACCATTTCAAAGATGAATCCTTAGTCAGTGAGAAGGAAACATCTTTGCAGTATTTAGAGAATTCCAAAACCTTGATGAATAAAGTTTAGTTTACATTCCTCAATTCTCTTTACTACACTGAAAAGTCATAGATCTATAGTCCTTCCTTGGTAACACAAATCTCAGAAATTTTTTTAAAAATTATGGAACTGTTTCATTCCTACTCCTTAAAATTTTAAACCATCCAAAAGTTAAATCAAATGCTAAACATGAAATAAGAGATATCTTACTATTGAAACTTTGTAGAAATTGGTAGTTTCATAGTATTTTATTAGTATAAAGGACATAGCGAGTTTGGCACAAATGAGCACATACATTTGATATATTTTGAGAATTATTAAGGCCAAAATTCTGTTACTGTAACATATTCTTTAAGATATGATTTTTATTTATTATAAATATAAGAAATATATTTTTAAATATAAGAACTATTGTAAAGAAAATGTAAAGGGAATATCTACATGATTTAGAAGTTAGCAAATTTGCTTTAGATTGGACAAAAGTGCTATCTAAAAATGAAACAAAAGACTACACTAAATTTAGAACTGCTTATTAATTTAAAAACACTATTAAGAGAAGAAAAATGGCAGACTATTGACTGAGAGAATATGTTTATGACACATATATTAAACATAGAATTGTATCCAGAATTTATTTTAAAAATCTTAAAAATAAATAAGAAAAAAAGCAGATAACCTCATAACAAATTGGCAAATTATCTTTAATAAGCACTTTACTGAAGAGTGTATTCAAATGGACAGTAAATATATAGGAAACTCTTTAATTCCACTAGTTATCTGGGAAATGTAAATTAAAATGAGAATAAATACTACAACACATCACTCCGAGAAAAACAATTTTAAAGATATACCAACTGATTTGATGAATTAGAGAACTCAAATATCCATACACTGCTGTTTGGATCATAAAATTATTCAACTATTTGAGAAACTCTTCTTTAGTTGCTACTAAATCCATACATGTGCATAACATCTAACCCTTTAATTCAACTCTGATGTATATACTCCATAAAATACATACATAACACAAAAGTATTACTTATAATAACTAAATAACTAAAAATGGTCCAGATATATGTCTAAGTAAAACAAATAATGATAGGCTATGTATTCACTTCTATATTACACAGCTATGAGAATTAGTGAACCATAACTGTATACACAACATGGATGAATTGCATGCACATTAGATTGAGTGGAAAAAATCAGTCACAAAAGAAAACATAAAATATGGTTTCATTTATATAAATATACATATGAGAAAAATATATATTGATTCATAAAAATCTATTTTAGATGAATCGTGATTATAAAATGCTGCTCAAAGGCCATATAATAGAATATTTTCATTACCTGGAGATAGACAAGCTTTTCTTAATCTGTACACCAAAAGGCAATAACCATAAAGGGAAAATACTGTAAACAGACTATATTAAATCAAAGAATTTCTATTAATTGGAAAACATTATTACCAGACTGAAAAATGGTAACACATAGTGGTAGAAAATGTGTGCAGTGTTTGTGTGCAAGGAAAGACACATAGCTAGAACAATAACAAGGAGGAAAACAAACCAATAGAAAATAGCAAATCTGGACAGACAACAGACATTTCATAAAAGATATTCAAATGGACAATAAATACATAAAAATATACTCAATAGCATTAGTCATCAGGAAATGTAAATAAAACCATGATGAGATACTCCTATATATCCACCAGAATTCTCAAAATGGAAAAGACTGGCAACACCAAGCACTGGTGCGAATGTGGAGCAATAGAAATTCTCACACTCTTACGGTGAAACTGTATATTAGTAAAATTAGTGCAATTGCTCTGATAATATCTTCTTAAACACAGCCAATAGGCAGTCTATTAACTCAGCCATTCTACTCCTAGCTATGTTCCCCAAAGCAATATTTTTTCATAGTGCTAGAAACAACTTCTAATATCCACCAAGAATAAAATGGTACATAAATTGTGATAAATACATACAGTAAAATACTGTATAGTAATGATAACTAATGAAACACATCTGTACACTACTGTGATGAAAGTCATGGGAGAGTACATTCTGATGATTTCATTTCCAAACATTTTAAATCAAGCAAAATTAACCTATGGTGTTAGAAGTCAGATTATCGGTTATTTTGAGGTTAGGAAATGTGATTAAGGGTGGCATGAAGGAGACTCTGGGATGCCAGTAATGTTGTTTTGCGATGTAGTCCTGGCCTCACAGATGTGTTCTCTTTGTAAAAATTCATCAAGCTATACACTTATTACTTGTCCATGTTTTATTATGTTATGCTTCAATAAAAAATGTACTTGAAATATATAAAATATTTAATAATGTAAGGCAAGTTATTTCCATAGGAACTAATTTATAAAATATGAATTTGCTTCAGGATGCAAAATAAAGGAAATTATGTTGATAACAAGGGAGGCTACGCATGTGTGAGGGCAGAAGATATATGGGAAATCTGTGCCTTCTGCTCAATTTTGCTGTAAAACTAAACATGCTCTAAAACATAAAGGATATCCAAAAATGACAAATGAAGTGAGAAATGTTTGCATACAAGTGAACTTAATAATCATGGCTAAGCTTAGTATCATTGGGATCACATGACCTCACTTACCGGAGGAAGCAGTCTCTGTTATTATGGCATGCTGGCATTTTCTCCTGTGATTCTATCAGTATCAACATTGACTTAATAAAGACCTTGCTTGTTCCAGGCACAGATTATGAAGTGAGGTCATCTGCTTAACCACACATCCCTGTTGTCTATTGCTGCAAATGAACCTCCCCAAAACAACATCTTGGTGCTGGTCAGTCATTGAGAGCCCAGAGCCTTGGTTCCTCTCAGTGTGGGACTCTCCAGGTCACCCAGTCTGCTTCATCTTATGTTGGCTGAGGTACAAGGGGAAAATATATCACTTCGTGAGTTTTAAAAGTTATATAGTGTCTCTTTGGTCTTACTCCATTGCTCAAGGCAGTCATAAAGACCTATCTAACCTCAAGCAGAGGGGACTTAAACTTCATGCCATCTCCTCATGAGGAAAGGAGCCAAGCTTTGGAGGAGTCTGTGAGGCAGGCTGCTTGTAGTTCTTTTTGGAAAACACAGTCTGCCACAAGTTAGTGGGTAAGGCTCTCTGCTCCCAGCCCCCCCACCCCCCAACTTCTTCAACTCATCACTTACGCCTCAGCCGTAATGCCCTCCTTCTCTTTCTATAACTCGGAAAAATCAGTTGGATTGTGGAGACTTTGCATTTGCTATTGATAATAGTTTTTCAGGGGAGAGCATAGATTGCTTTCTCTCAGATCTTTGAATGTCCATCTCTTTCTCATAATTCAAATCCTAAAATATCCTCAATTATCACCAACCTGAAGTGGTCTACTCTGACTGGCCTAGCTAAAGGAGACACCCAAGAAACACTCTTTTTAATGGTAACTATTTTATTTTCTTGATAGACCTGTTAAATTGTAATACAAAATATTTGTTCTCTTTTGTGACATCTATTTTTGTGTGAGATAAACTACCACGTCTATTTTATGCGTCGCTTTATCCTCAGTACTTGGAATAGAACCTATACACAGCTGGTATCTAATAAGCAATGTTTAAAAGTGATAACTAAATGACCAATAGATAAGAAATAGCGGTCACCCACAAGAAGCTTGATGCATGATGAATAAGGCAGTCCCATGAATTTGCTTGCGTAATACAATATAATCAAGGCTTTAATGTACTAAAATCTAGGAAATCACAAAGAATAGGCAAAATCACTCTATCAGAGAGTTGGTAGAAGAATTAGAGGATTCACACAAAAATAAATATTTGCATTGGATCTTCAAGTGTGAATAGTACTTTGATAGGCTGAGATAGGGCAATACATATTTTTATTTATAAATATTTTTAGAGCCATTAATAAAATGGGATCATGATCAATTCAACCGTCTCTGCAATTTAGATGTTTTAAATCATTCTACATTTATTTCAGTTTTTACATTTAGCAAAGTGTTTAAACATTAATTTTGATCCAGATTATGTGAGCTCAAGGTGAGGAGTAAGACAATAATATGGTCGACTAAAACTAGTCTGGTTAATGATAAATATACTATCCATAAGCTATATCAGAGGTTTGCAAACTACAACGTGAACGCCATATCATGCTTCCTGCCTGTTTTGCAAATAAAATTTTGTTGGAACATAGCCATAACTATTTAATTGCATATTCTCTATGGCTGCTTTGGTGCTGCAACTGCAAAGCTTAATGGTTGCAACAGGGCCTAGATGGCTCACAAAGTCTAAAATATTTAGTATCTGGCCCTTTATGAAGTTGTCAAGCCCTGTGATAAATGAATGATTGCATGGATTTATACTAAATATGTTCTAAGGAATTATCTTTCTTTTTTATTTATGGAGAGTAAGGGGGTACAAGTGTAGTGTTGTAACATGAATATACCGTATAGTGGTAAAATCTAGCTTTTAGGGTACCCATCATCTGGATAGTGAACATTGTATCCAATAGGTAATTCTTCATCCCTCATCCCCTTCCTGCCCTCCCACCTTTTGGAGTCTCTAATGTCTATTATTCTACCACTGTATATGATCATGTATACTCGTAGTTTATCTCTTACTTATAAGTGAGAACATAGAATATTTGATTTTCCATTCCTGAATTACTTCACTTAGGATTATGGTATCCAGTTCCATCCAAGTTACTGCAAAAGACATTTCATTCTATCTATGGCTTAGTATTATTCTATTGTGTGTGTGTGTGTGTGTGCTTATTTAACATATATATATATATATATATATATATATATATATATATATACACACACACACCACATTCTCTTTATACAACCTTTGGTTGGCAGACACTTTGGTTGTTTTCATGCCTTTGCTATTGTGAATAGTGCAACAATAAACATACTAGTGCAAATATCTTTTTGATAATGACTTATTTTCCTTTGGATAGATATCCAGCAGTGGGATTGCTGGATTGAATGGTAGATCTATTTTTAGTTCTTTGAGAAATTGCAATGCTTTTTTCTATGCAGGTTTTACTATTTTGCATTCCCAAAAACAGTGTATTTCAGTTGAGAAATCTTACATTTATGTAAGCATGCTGTCATACCCATTGTCTCCTGAATATGCATCTACCTGAGGTCTGTCCCGCACACATGATAACCATAAAATAAAAACACAGAACCATCTCAGATCAGGCTTATTATCCCAGCATCACATGGGAGGCGCTAACCCACTGAGTTAATACCAGATACTGTATTTAGCAATTATGAATTAGAGTTTTCAATCATGATACCCTGATATAGTCACTTTCTTATCTCATTACTACCACCGTGGAGTCTAGACCAAGGCACTATAAATTTTTACCTTTATTAGGACAATACATAATTTATTGATCTTCTAACTTTGCTATTCCAATGTAATCTCTACACATCAACCTGAATAATCTTTGTAGCACAAAAATTACATCACATTAGAAGACTGCTAAAGGCTTCTTAACAATTTTGAATAAATCTAAATTTTACTCTCAGGTCTATGAACCATCTAGCTGATCTTTAGCTCTTTGCTCCATCTAATTCCTCTTCCCTACCACTGTACTGTAACCATGTAGCTCTGTCTTCATTTCTTGAAAAGCTAAACTTTCTCCAGACACAAAAGAATCTAGACACAAGCTATTACCTCTACCTAGAGTAATCTTACAAGACAACTACCATAGCTGCTGACTCTATCTCATCATTTCTGTCTCCACTTAAATCTTACCTCATTACAGAAAACTGCCCAATCTCCTTTAGTGGCTCTGGCTCCTATCTTCTGTTACATTTCAATATTAATTTTTATATATTAATAATACTAATCATGTTATACATTTGTTTCTTTAATCTTATTGCCTGTCTACTTGATGATTAATTTTATGAGAGAAGCGACTATTTGCTTTGCTTATCATTGTATCTTTAAAATTTAGTAAAGTCTGGAATATAGTAATCACTCACTAGATAATTCATTGAGTAAATAAATGAACACATATACATGTGGTCACTATCTATATAACAGCTATTATAGATAATGTATCTAGAAATACATATATAATCAGATATACATTCATCACGTATTCATAATAAAATAATTTACTGACTTTTTAATTTAGGGAATATTATAAAACAAATGGGATTCAGAGTAAATTACAACAGTGATGTTTTTAAGGTAATTTCTTTATAATTTTAATTTAATTATATTTTTTCCATTGACAGATAAAATTATAAGTATTTACCGTATACAACGTGATGTTTTGAAGTATATATACATTGAGGAATGACTAAATCTAGCTAATTAACATAGACATTACCTCACATAGTTATCATTTTTGTGCTGAGAACACTTTACAACCACTCTCACCAATTTTAAGAATAAAGCAGTGATTTTCACTTATTCATTAAGCAAACACTAATTTAGTACCTATTGCCTACTAGGTTTTATTCTAGACTTTGGCAATAAAGAAGATGACTGAGTCATGGTCTTTGTCCTTGAGAAACTTGCAATAATGTCACAGAAAAGCAGATATATAAAGATCATATATAAATAAATGCAATACAATGGTGAGAACTATGTACAAAGTACTATTAGAGCTCATCAGTAGATGCTACCAGTGATACTATGGATAATCAGAAAAGGCTTGCCTACGTATGTTACATTTAAGAGGGGCTTACAATATGGTTAGGGGTTTGTCTGGCAAATTAAGCAGAAGATAGAGAAAGTAATAAATGCTTAATTAAGATAGTGGTAATGAAAATGGTATGGGTAGCTGGTTAATAGGGTTCCATGAGTTCATGCAAGATATCAAACAAGGCTAATTTAAGTGTGAAGTCAAAATATGAGGAGCTTTGTACAAGAGTTTGGGTAGCCTTCTCAAACTGTCAAAAAGAGGTTTAGTAAGAGATCCATGTCTACACACATCATGCATATTGACAGCTAATTGATTATGGTGGACTACAGGAGATCACCTAAGAAAATATTGTGTTCATTCAGATAGATACACTAAGTTTGGTTTGTAGCAGAGATAATAGAGAAGAAAAAATAAAATACAAATGAATTTGTCCATTCATTTAGGAGGTGTGATTAATAAGATTTATTAATGAATAAGAATGTGGAATTGAAGCATCATAAACAGCACTGACAGAGGATGAGCAACCTTTTTCTGTAAAGGGCCTAATGGGAAACACTTGAGGCTTTATGGGCCATACCCTCTCTGTTGCATCTACTAACCTCTGCCACTGTAGCATGAAAGAAGTCATAGAAAATAAGTGCAGGAAGGAATGTGACTGTGTTCTAATAAAACTTTATTTAAAAAAAGAGGACAACAAACTGGATTTAGCTTGTAGGAGTACTTTGAAGACTCTTGATCTAAACCACGTTTCAGGTTTTGACCTTTATCAATTTACTGGAGAATAATGATTGACTAAAATGTCACTGATATACTAGTCTTGTGGATATTTGAATAATTTAAATTCAAAATTTCAAGGTTCAAAGAACAGAATTGTGGATGGCATTTACTTCTGAATCCCTAATGTGGCTTGTTTTGTAAAGTGTGTGCCCTGACAATTATTCTTATGAAGATACATTTATTTCTGTTTATCTTATTTACAAATAGTTAATACTTTAAAAAAGCAGATAAGTAATATTAATGTAGCTTTACTCAAATTAAGAAATAGGCAATCAAAGAGATGAACCATGAAGCCCAACTCATTTACAAAGTTATTCATATCTTCCTGATAGTGGGCTCCAAGTGTATTACCTTCACACAGATCATCTAGCAATAGATTTAGAAAAATGTATACAAATATGGGTGTCATATAGGTCCAGGCACCCCAAACACATGGTTTCTACATAGTCAATTAATTTTCAAATAGCCCATCTTGGAGCACAAATTATTAGAAAAATCTCATGAAGATGAAAGATTTTGTAAGATCACTATTTCAAATAAATTTAAAATCCTCCCTCTTTCTCTTCAAAGTACAAACAGCTAATGCTCAAGGAAGAGATAGATGTCCATTCTTATTCTTCTGAAACAGTTAGAATTAGAATTTCTTCCAGAGATCATACAGGTTGTTTTTTATCATCAATAAGTATAAGGAAAAATACCCATATGGTCATTATAAGCATTACCCATCTTCACTATTTTTCCAAACAGAGTAACAGATGATAGCATATTCAAACTAAATTCATGTTAAAAACAGAAACAATAGGCATTCTGTCTCATTTTCTACCTCAAAACTCAATAAAGATAAATACCTGTATATTATACTGTGGTACATTTTTTCAAACGGTATTTGTTTTGTCTACCTCTAGCTTGATGAAGAGTTGTAGGTTTTAGCAAGAGCCAGTGCCAGGTTCTGCAGCCATTAGCTCAGTTGGGTAGAACCTAGTGCCACGGTTCAATCCCCAGGGATTACTGAGCTCTGCAGTCATTTTCCATACCACTCCCCTTAGCAATTTATTGAACCGCCACATGAACCTTGTTCTCAATTTAAGATTGAGCACAAGCCACAAGCAAGTACCTGTATTACCTCTTAGTAAACATCAACTTTGTACCTACGTCTCTCTGACTAGGTTGGTACCAAAATCTTTGTATACAGAAAGTCTCTTTTTCTATACTTTCACAGTGATTTTACAGAAGGTTTCTGTGTCTTTGAGCTTTTAGGTGCCGAACACAGCGTTGGATACTTAATAAATGCTCAAAAAATAGAATAAATGAATGATATGAATAAAATTATCTTTCATTTTTGATCCATTTTATAAACAGTATATATTTCATTTTGTAGATGTAGATATCCCAATCATGGTTCTGTTTTAATATAGGGGCTTAATTGGAGTCTTCAACTATGGTTTAACTTCTAGATTTTAGTCTAAATTCCTTATTGATACTTTTGAGCACCATTGGATTTTTTTTTCTTTCTTCTAGGTATCAGTCTCTGTACCTTTTTTAAAAGGTCTAAATCATATTGTTTAAACATTCCTGGAAGAAAACTGTCGCAAACATTTGCAACCAAATAACACAAGGGTACTTTTGAAGGTGCAACTTTTGAAATATGGGTCTTGATTTTGATTAAATACTTTTGCCATCATAAGCAGTAGAGAAGAATCCCCAGAAAGTTATATATTATTTTTCATTTTTTAGGTGAATCAGCATTAGAACTTTTCTTATAAATGGGATTGTCAATACTGGCTTGGAGTGTCATGAGAAGTAGTGAATTCACCATTTTTGGGTATTTGAACAGAAGATGGATGAACATCTGAAAGGGATTCTGGAACGGGGTTGTGGCATTGCTCAACAGATTAACTTTTAAAACTCTTCCAACTCTGGTCTTGTATTTCAATACATTTTACACAAATGAACTTCAATTTCAGGACTTTCTTGATGCCAAAAAGTTCTTATTTTAAAGTGGAAAAAAATGTACTTATACGTACTATTATTTATACCATATGAACATATTCTCAAATATATGGATGGTTAGCATTTTAGCATTTTTTAACAGTTAGAAACTGTCATCTATAATTCAAATATTTTGCTTAGAATTATATGTATTTTTTCTCTGAAATGTTGATAAACTGATGATCCTCAAATGGTTTTAATATTTTAATTTCAGGTTGGATACTAATTGGATTTTATAAAAATATAATTGTTTTCATCTTTTACATAAAAAGGCAGAATTTTCAAATAATAATATTAATTTGAGTTTTTCATCTTGACTGCTAAATATTATTGCAATTTCTTCATTGTATCTAGATCTGTGCCTTGTCTGTATTAAGAAAAAAAAACAAAAAATTAAAAAAAAGGAATCAATTCTTATCAACTTCACCACAAACCTTTATGTGTCATGATGTGAGTATAGGAGCTACTCATTTTTTCAATAAGCCATTATTTTTCAATGAAATACCTAAAAATAAATGGCCCTTATGGCCATTAAGAAGATAAATATAATCAGACATTATGAGGAAAATAATATTAATTAAACTTTTTGGAGTAAAGTTCTTACGTTGTTACTTTGAAAATTTATGTTTATTTTTCTATTTTGACCTTCTATTGAGGTTAGGTCAATACTCTGTTTCTTCTTTATTAAAATTTCTTAAATGGGAAGCAGGCTACATAAATAAAATGTGGGGCATATTTTAATTAATAAATATTACTAAATTTTTCTCTTCCTACTCTCTTAAAATAGACATTTTAGCAAAGTGATAGTACATCAAGATATAATCTTATTTCATATAATCCTATATTATGTTACTATTTTTATAATCTCCATCACTGGCTAACAAGGAAAAAGTATTGCCTACATACTGAAGAGTAAGAGTCTAGAGATTTTTCCACCATCTTGGCTTCAGAATCCCAGTATCTTTAATATAAAAAAGTGTGTTTAACAAGTATCAGGTATTATTCTGAATACTGAAGATACAGCCACAAACAAACCACACTAGAATCTCTGCTCCTTGGAGTTTATAGTTTATTGTGGGGGTGGTAGTGCTGATGTCAGCAAATCAGATAATAAACATACACACAATCACATTCTCATTCATGTAGATGGAATGGCGATAATTATTTTAAATCAAGTTTGATAAAGGGAGTGGTGAAGTGGGGAAGCTGCAATCTTAGGTGGAGTGGTGAAGAAAGGCCTCTCCGCAAAGATAACATTTATGTGGGGATGCTGTGGTGGATTGAATTATTAGCTCCAGTTCTTCACCCCTCCTTGAATCCACATCTTTTGTCACATAACTTTGCAGTTTCTGCCACTGAGAAGGAGTACATTTCTTTGCCTGGTTGACTTTGAGTTTAGCCATGTGACTCATTTTGGAAAATGGGATATTAGTGGAGGTAGACAAAAAGGGTTGTAATGTGCTTGCACAGAAAGGCATACCCCTTTGTACCATTTGCATGAGAAGCACTTCTCATTGGTAGCTGCATTCCCTTCACCGAAGGCTACAACATTCAAATACATGGAGCATAATATACACAGGTTCAATTCACAGTGGGAAGCCAGTCCTGCTGGCCCCAACTCGAAACAGAGACCCCCCCAGCCACGCCCACTCTGGTTCATTTGACCCTTAGCTAATGGAAGCACTAAAGAGTGAGAATAAATAACAGTGTTTAAGCCTCCAAATTTGGAAGTAGTTATCCTGCAATAACTGGAAGTAGTTATCCAGTTATCCAAATTTGGAAGTAGTTATCCAGCTGCATTTGTTATTCAGCGATCATTTTAATACGGATCTGAAGGAAATTAGAGAGGAGCCTGCAGATATTTAGTGAATAGTGTAACAGGCAGACTTAGTAGCAAGAGCACACATTCAAGGAGGGAGCATATGTTGTGTTCTTAACAGCAAGAGGATCAAGGCTGTAGAAAAGTAAGAAATGGGTTCTTACTATTTTTGTTGCTATTACTATGATTGTTAATGTCGTCCAGTCAACAACAGCCAAGAACACACCTGAATAAGTTGGGTTTGTTATTTGTTGCATGAATAGAAACACATACCAAGGAGAATCATGGAATATCTCAGTACAAGGGTGTTTTAATGAACTTATTGTAGGATTTGAGCTTTGGTTGGGTGACTGGGGGAAGATCTAAAGAACTAGGTTCTCTCTAGATTAGATGATTCCATAAAATGAGGACAATTCTGTGGTGAGTTATCTTCAAAAATATTATCTAAAGCAAGAGGAGACTAGAATAAAATTAAAGTTGCAATGAGTAAAGAAGTAAAGATCATTCCATTCATTTGCAGATTGCACAATGACATTGCTTTTGTCTGTTCTTAGGCAAAATTATGAAAGGGCCTTATTTTATCTAGTTTTATCACAGCCTCAGAGTAATCTCATCTGAGATTGTTGTTCTATAAGGTGGTTTATGTCTAACAAGAGTATAATGCTGCCTAGCTATGAGTATCAAGACAATTTCTAATGTCTGGGGATGGTTCTCTTTCTTTCTGTTGCTCTCATCATCATTATTATCAGGGATAGCCTCAAGATTCCTCCACTAGTCACATAAGAGAGTCTTTCATAAATCCCTCAATACAGTATCAGTTGTCTACTATCGTTATGATCATACACAAAAGGATTCAGCAGTTATACACAGACACACACACACACGCTATAAGATGGCCTTATCAGTTTTGTAGTTATCTAAAATATCCACATACCAAAGAAAGAATGCAGAAGACTATGAAAGAAGTCATACTTCCTTGTATTCTATAAACTTTTATTAAATCAAGATCTATGTGATCTACTCCAACCCAGGTGTTGAGTGTTCACTGAGTAAAATAAGGCCCTTTACCTGATGGGATTCAGACTCTTTGTCTACATTAAAATAAATTATTTGCTACCCAGTAACTGCAAGGCACACATCAGTTTTGTTTCAAAGTTAGTCAGTTTACAAAAAGCATGCTAAATAAAAAATTGTACATCAGTACCATTTAAAAATTATTATCAGAACACCAATGTGGATTGATTTCCTCAACAATATAAGCCAAAAATTAATCAGACAAATAATAGTAAAAAATCTATAAATTTTTCGATATCACAGTAGTCAATATCTATGGGAAAACCATACAAACAATACAAAAGGCATTATGATTTTTAAATTAAACTGATGATTAGAATCAATCCCATAGGTGAAAATACAAGGACTGTTTTGTTAAGGTGCTAATTAAAATATGACTACCTCTTTCTGAGCAGAAGGGTACTTAGCAGCCATCCAATTGTTCCCTTTAACTCTTATAAATTTAGAGGACACACTATTTTACCAGGCATTTATAAGGATCTTGTGCAAAATACATCAATTCAGATTTTATTTTGCCCCAGTTTCAGTTAGCTATCACAAGATGAATAAGTGCCAGGACTTATTAGATGATTTATAATAACATGAATGTAAGTAGATTGGATAAAGACAGTCTCAGAAAGCTAAAGGACTGAACATGGCTTCAGATTCCAAACCCAATTCTCTGTTTAAACACCAGCAGCTTTACTCTTCAGCTTTATTCAGTAAAGTTTAAATTTAAATAAAATACCCTCCCCTCTACAGAAAGGCAAGATAAATATTGCTCCAATTTATATTTATTGTCATTAATATATCAAAGACTAAATTTGATTGACTATACTAGAAATAATAATTAGGACTCTTGGCTTTTGAAAAAAAGAATAATTGGTTTTAAAAAACTCTCTGTATGTCGCCAGAAAATGGAAACAATTTCTATGTATTCTCCACTTGACAGATTGACTGTAAGATAGAGATGGTATTACCAGAGTTTAGGAACAGGCACAAGAAAAAAATATCTCCATGTTGTATTGTAAGTCTAGGAATATATGCCAAAATCCAATGGCCGGAAGCTTTTTTAAAAGATTCATTATGCCTAGAGGTCAAAAAAGGAGTCTGTGAATTGGGCCCACGGTATTTAGTCTGTCCTCTCTTCCTTCTTCCCTTTAAATAACTGTCAAAAATTTCAAATTGACTCTTTCACGTAAAACTCTAGATTCTTGGCTTCTGTTGAAGAACCAAAATGTGTCTTGCACATGATTTGTATTTCTGAATCACTACGTCAGCCAAGGCAGAGTGGCAGCAACTCTTTCTAGGCTGGATATCTTTGCTCATTTCTGTTCCCGCCTGGCTTCTGGCTTTCAGTTTGTGAGTTTTGATTCGGTCTAACACCTTGCAACCAATAATTAAATTATTCAAGAGACGTTAATGGTTTCTACACATTCCCCACCATCCTCCCTTTCCTCAGGGTCTTGAAGTTCCACATTCTATATAAACTCTATCTTTCCTTTGTAAATTTGAGTACATTTTCTCTGAACATGATTAACATGACTATATATAATACCATCTAAGTCATAACATCCTTTCTGAGTTAAAGACAGATGCTCAATGACATAGTTCCTTTTAATGTTTCTGTGCTTTTTGTTCTCCTTCCTTTAAATACAGGTAATCACGATTTCATCCATCTTCTAATGGGCTATGGAGTTTAGTAAAATAAAGTTGAGTAGGAAATTTATTACTATTCATCTAAAAGAATCATTTATTTTAATACTATGCCTGGGAAATAGTTAAACTTGTGCTACAATAATGTTTCCAACCCTTAAAAATTTAACAAGAGAGTGCAGGGGAGTCATTATTCACATTGCAAAGTAGAAAAACCTATGCTATAATCTTTATATTCTGGCTGCTATGACTACCACTGCTAAGACTGCTACAAATCAAAACAGGGTCAGGAAGTAGCCAGAGGGCTTTATGCCCAAAGAAAAATTCAAGTGATTAAAAAGTTCTAGGAAAATGATCAAAATGACAAACATATCATAATATATGATTAAAGATTGCCAGGATTGCTTTCTTAATTTTTTTATAATACATGTACAGTTGGCCCTCCTTATCTGCAAGGGATAGTTTCAAGCCTACCAGTGGACACCTGAAACCACAGAAAGTACCAAACCCTATGTATACTATGTTTTTTCTTATGCATACATATCTATTATAAAGTTTGGATGTGACAAAAAAACTAGCACAAATTTCTTTTTCCTTCTTCACATTTCATGGATAAAAAAATTTATTTTTACTGTAGATCTTAGCAACTTTAGCATTCAATTTTTTCTTTCCTTATTAAGTAAAGAAATTTCACCTTTTTGCTTTAAGGAAGCACTTTATGGCTTTTCTTTGGCATATCCAAATTTCCAGCATCACTACGCTTGCACTTTCGGGCATTATTAAGTAAAATGAGAATTACTTGAACACAAGAATTGTGATGCTGGGACATTTGATCTGACAACCAACAAGGGTCCTTTGTGATTAATGGGCAGGTAGCATACACAGCATGGAGATGCTGGACAAAGGAAAGGTTCATATCTCAGGCAGGATAGAGCAGGACAGTGTGAGACTCATCATGCTACTCAGAATGGCATGCACTTGAAAATTTATTAATTTTTTTAGTTTTTGAATTTTTCATTTAACATTTTTGGACTTTGACTATTGGTAATTGAAACCATGGAAAGGAAAACCTTAAGCAAGAGGGAACTACTGTATAACATATTTATAATTTCTGAGAAAATTTTAAAAAGTTATACATTTCTATATTTAAAGAGTTACATTATTCCAAAATGCTTATTTTAGAATTAGTATTTCTGTACCAGTCACTATCCCTAATTTTGGTTCCTCGAGAAAAATTACTTTTAAACACTGTCTTTACTTTTTGTGCAAGACAGACCACTGTGTTTCTAAATAATATTTGTATGTTACTGCTCCTTGGTATATCCAGTTTAGCAATGCCTTTCTCTCTGTAGAAGATTAATATTTAGATCTTTTTCTTGCCATCTCCACCTTTACCACGCATAAATATACTTTTATTGGTCCATTCTAATATCACAGATACATCATATTTGATACATTATATTTGTTTAGATCAACAATGTTAAATTTTTTTAAAAATTACATTGTGCTTTTTATGTGTTAGGCATTTTCTAAGAACTTTACAAATATTAATTCATTCAATTCTCAAAACATTATTCCCCACTCTAGGAAGTAGATATTACTTTTGTGTACATTTTGCAAAGACAAAACTGAGGCATAAAGGAGGTATGTAAGTTTGTGAAGTTCTAACTGTTAATAACTTGTAGATTTGGGCGTTAGTCTCACGGAACTTATGATTTTAACCACTATATTATGTTGTCTGTCAATTGTCAGTGTTTATATTTTGAACAAGAAACAGCTGGTCTCAGATAAACCATTCACTATGTTAGGATATTTTTCTTGAATTTAATAATTACTTTCCCTAAATATGAAAATATCTTCCAAGTTTCTTCTGCTTATTTTTCATTTTTTCTATGTACTTTTTTGTCTACCTTTAACGTTAGATGCTTTCTTCGTATGTCTGGTAATCCTTGGTTTATATTGAAAAGTTTGGGCACTAGAACACACATTGGAATTTCTGCATGCATGGAAGATGTTTGTCAGCTCTCATCTTTACTGTACAATAGTTGGACTGAGTTCTTCGGAGAATCTCTAATGTCAATAACTCTTTGGATTATTATTACGTATGTGTGTAGGAAGATGGTAATCCTTAGTAAAGAGACTTCCAATCACCTGCTTAGCTGGCGGCATGTATCCCTCTAGAGGGCCCCCAAGTCTTCTGCTGGAAAGTAGGACTGATACCTTGTTGCAGCAACATAAGCATGGGATTTGGCACTGAGATTACTTCTTAAACAGATTTTTAAACAATGCTCTTGTTTATAACCCCCACTTACCTGATGTAGTCAGTCACTAAGCCATTCAAATCTCTCTTATGTAATTTAGGAAATAGCTTTCCCATTTCCAGCTTAAGATTCATTTTTTGAAGCTGCTAAGTAGTTACCACTCAATTAATTTTCAATTTGTGGTTGTCTTATATTCTACAGTTATTGAGGATATTGCTCATCCATATTGTATGATATTAGTAAAGTTTTAGAAAAGAGAAAAAGTAAATGGCATGTTCACTATGCCAAATTTAAGGAGGCATCAATTTTTTTCTTCCTAGAAAGATTTGTGTGTGAATATAATGGAAATTCAAATCCAAATATGGAGTTTTAAGCAATATAAAAACATTTGCTGCTTGACTATAAAAGCACTCTATGCTTTCCAATTATGAATTCTATTGGGAAAAAACATGTCTCAGTTTTTTCCATTTATGGGTAAGAAACAGTTCATATTTGTAAAGAAAACACTCTTTTCTTCAATTTGGCAAGTGGCCATTTCAAAAATAAATTGTATCCAATTTGTATGTAATAGCTAAACAATAAACTATTTTTGAAGGGCATATCAGTGGTGGGAATCATCAATAAAACAAAAATATATATGTATTTACATAGTCACCATTTTTGAATTGAATTGTATAACATTATAAAAAATGTGGAAGTCACTAATTTGCTACATGTTCAAGAATCATGTATGTCCAAGAAGTATGTGCTTTATTGTGTTTTATATTTAATAAAAAATAAAAAGAGAGGAAGTTCCATTATTCCCAAAGAGATATCTCAAAGTAAACTACAGATTTTAAACAGATTCAGTGGCCAGTGAAGCTGTGTTCTAGTATCATTTATTATTCTTTCACTTAGTTTAGTTCACTTTGAACACTGGCATCCTTAAAAGTGGTGGTTCCTAATTTTCCCTTGCTCTGGTATAAAAAGAATCTATATGCTTTTTGCCCTTACCTGTTAATGTGAAACACAGTTATTTAAGAGTGTAGGATATGGTGTAATGGACATGGGGTTTAGGGCCACTCTACCACGTATTGTATGACCTTGTTCATGTATTTGACATCTTTAAGCCTTTTTAAGTTTTTTTTCATATGGAAATAGGTCACATATGGATCACATAATTTTTTTCTTCTAGATGTTTTCTGAAAGTTAAATGAAATAGCCCATGTACTTATCATAATACTCAACACATAGTAAATATACAATAATGTTAACATTTACTGTTATTGTTTTCATTTAATTCAACTGGCTAATAATATATCCCTTAATATAAAAGCAATAACCCTGTCATCTGTCTTTTTAAACCATATAGTTTGTTTTTAAATTATGGAAATAGTAAATGTTTTTACTTTAAAAAAAGATTGTGCAGATAGGTTTGTATATCCCTGGTTCAGTTAATGTTTTCAGAAGCTGTTTAATCAGGATCAAGCCTCTAGCAAACTATTCCTGATCTCTAGAAAGAATGATGTACTTTTCTGTCACCAAATTTATTTAAATATTTGGTTTTGGTTATTATGATATAAACTTAGGTTTCATCACTCACTAAATATACAGTGCAGAGTTAAAAGAAGTCCAATAAACCTCACATATCATTTTGATATTTAAAAACTACAACCCACTAGTTAACTCAGTTGGTTAGAGCATGGTAGGAATAAGAACTACAAAGTTGTTTCTTTGTTAAGGCACAATGACCAACACAAAGTTCATAATATAGCAACGAAGAGGAAACTGCTTGGATTTTTACAATGCAGATTACAATGAGTTGGCAAGGATGACCCATGGTATAGCCTGTGTTGTCATTTTCAAAAGTTTTTTATACATATGTCAAATTATTTCATAGCCCTATATTCTTAATATAAGAATTTAAAATATTGGGAAGTTCCTTTAATCCAAACTCCAAGAAGAAACTAGGACCTGCTCTGTATTTTTGAACCAAGTGATTCAAGAAAGCAAACCACCATTTGGCAGGGCCTAGTGAAAGACATTAAGATGAAATTTTAAAAAGTGCTGGAAATAGTTTATTTTTGCTATGATGTGAAACCTTGGGAAAGTTATTCATATCCCTAAGCCTCACGTGTCTTCATCTGTAAATGGAAAATAAAAGTTGGCATACCAACTAGAATTTAAGGATTAAAGACATGAGGAATGCAATAGGGCTCAAATAATATCAATCCCCACACATTGCTCAGTAAACCTTTACATTCTCTTTACCAGATATGCATCAACTAGACAAGATCTACTAGGATGAATAAAACATACATATGCTTATCTGTAGCTCCTTCACAGAGTTGATGCATTTTTTAACAGATGACATGGGATGTCTTTCTTCTGTTTTGGGTCTCCTTCATCCATACATCTATCCCTCCATCTATACATATGTCCACTCATCACCAATTATTTATCAATAGATATCTATTTAGCATACAATTTATACCGTGACTATCCTAAATTCTTTCATAGAAAAATAAATAACAATAATATTAACAGTAACTTTTTAATTTTATTATATTTTCAGTATTGTCAGAACCTGTGCTGAGTATTTTATATGGATTTATCATTTAATTTTCACTATGGTCCTATAAGTTATATATTATTATTTTTCTCCATTTTACAACTGCAATACTTAATCCTTCCCATAGAGAAAATGTCAATCTGAAACACAACAGATTTTGACACTAATACCAACAATCAAAAATAATAAATAATACATAGGTAAAGGGGAACTTACTGAAATGGTACTGTAATTTAGGATGGAGAGAGGTTGCACTTACTTTTTCAAATAGAAATTACTAATCTTAGGAAAATTAGAATACTTTAAAAATTCAATAGCAAAATTATTATGACTATAATTTAGTCTTCCCACAAGGATTTACAACTGTGGTCCTCAACTCCTGGGCACAGATTGGTACCAGTCTGTGGCCTGTTAGGAACCAAGCAAGACGGCAGGTGAATGGTGGCAAGCAAGCAAAGCTTCATCTATATTTACACCTGCTCCCCATCACTGGCATCACCGCCTGAGCTCCACTTCCCCTCAGATCAGCAGGGACATTAGTTGCAGGAAAATAAGCTCAGGGCTCCCATTGATTCTGCATTATGGTGAGTTCTATAATTATTTCATTATATATTACAATTTAATAATAATAGAAATAAAATGCACAATAAACATAATGTACTTGAATCATCCTGAAACCATTCCCCGTCTCTACCCCTCCAGCCCCGGTCCATGAAAAAATTGTCTTCCATGAAACTTATCCTTGGTGCCAAAAAGACTGGGGACTGCTGAGTTAGAAGTTACTTCAATGTTAAAAAGTTGTCAAGGTCATCATTATGAATGGCACAGACTTAAAAGAAACTTCCAATTATTTAAATTCCAGAGCTTTTAAAATTTATGGTCATTGAAACTGACCTAGGACCAGAAAAATTGTACATTTTACTTAATTAAACTTATATTTCACAGAAAATAAATGTATTCAATTCTTGAAACAGAATAGACCATGGCCAATAAGTACCTAAAATGCTATTGGGAAAGACCTGCTATGACTATGGTAGATCTTACAAATGTATGTGAAAGCAATCTCACCTATCCAGATTCAATAAAAGATTATTATCAAACTTTATGGGACAAAGAAGAAATTGGAGATGAGAAAAAGTAAAGAACATACTTCCCTTCAAAGACTTTAGACTTTTATTTTAAGAAATAATAATGTTGTATTTCATAACTGCCAAATATAATTTTCGTTCAAAACTCTTGCTTCAAGAGCCCACAGGAGGGAAAGTGCACCGTGAATAATTCTCTACAGGTAATAACAAGACATAAATTGGAAGGAAAGGTCAGTCTAAGAAAGTAGAAAAAAAGAGGGAGTAGCATACACAGAAAATAGAAACTTAAGCAAATGCATGGGAGGAGAGGGTATCTGACATTTATTTAGTCATTTATGTAATCATTCCACAGTTACAGCAAGTCCAGACTGTAATACCAAGCATACTGCTATATGCTAGAGATAAAAAATACAGGAATGAGCAAGACACTGTCTCTGGTTTCAAGATACTTGGTTTTAAAGATAAAATCAATGCATATGTACACTAATAACAAAATGTATATTGTGTAAGATGGAGCTAAGTGTCACAAAAAAAGATGTAAGACAGCAAGGAGCTAGAAAGTGGCATGTAGGGGCATGTAGGTGGCTCCACTCTGAGTAATTTAGATGGGACAGTTACCAAAATCTGCTCCGTCAAGGAGACAAGACAAGAAGGCAATGAGGAAATGAGGAAGGACAAAGGTAGATATTCAAAGAAAGATCGGACCATGTAAAAAGTAAAAGTAATGTAAATGTAAAGATTCTGAGTTGGAAATACCTTTGGCGGATGTAGCAAACAAAAAGACTAATGTGGTTAGAGCAGAATGAGGGGGCATGGAAAGTGAGGAAGGTCTCATGAACCATGACAAAAGCATTTTCTTATTTATTTTATCCCTGAGTGACGAAGAAAGCTATTAAAGTCTTTTCTGCAGAGGAATAGCATGATCTGGCTTAAACTTTGGTCGACCTATCAAAAACAAGGACCTGTGACATGGAAACAGTGCCAGGGCAGAGTAAGGTATAAGACATACCTTACCTTGACTGAGTGGATTTGAGATTGCAGACACAATCTGAAGGGTTAGTAGAAGTCAAATTTTTTAAAGGGCTTTAAGTGTCAGTATAAAGATTTTTCTCCTTTATTTTGTAGGCAATTTATTAAAAGTTAATGGCAAAACACCAAAAAATATTAATATATACGAAAGAACAAACAACATTGAAGAGACAAGATTGAATTTGCAGGAAGGGCAATCACCCACGCTGAGGTGATCAGAAAAAGCTTCATGGATATCTTATCTCCCTGGATGCAGGCACCCTGCATCCAGCAAGTGGAGCAGCCTCATTACTATCACCCACAATACCCGCTGGTCCTTGAAGAGAAAGAAAGATGAGTTGTGGCCAAAGTCTGGAATGCAGCCAGACTCGCTGGTGAGCAGAGCTGCTCTACCATTAATCTTTTGGACTGGGCATGTGCAGAGAATGGATGAGCTCAGAGCCTGAGGAAAGCTGTTTTGAACAGCTGCAGACAAGAAAAGTGGGAGACATATTTTTGTCATTCACTGACATTCAGTGGAACTGGCTGAGCCCTAGCTATGAAATTCTGCGAAATGGTGGCATTCCCAGGTCAAGTCTTAAGTACAAAGTATAGAAAAGTCTGTTTCTAACCTAAGAAGAGGACAAAACCTAATCTGAAGAGACAGAATTGTGACTAAAACTACAAGTTAAATTGTCCCTGATACCAGAAGCTACTTGCCTCCAGTAGACATGTCCCTTTAAGTCCCCTGCACAGAGACATACACATGTAGAAGTGAAGGAGCTCAATAAATTTCATCCTCAAACTATGACTCCTTAGTATAAAGAGTATTTTAAATTAAAGGCGCTTAGGTATCAATAGGCCTTGGATGGGGCTTTCCCTCTGTATAAAACAGTCAGCTCAGATCATCAAAAAGAACATTTGCCTTTCCTTCCCCTTCCTGTTATCTCAATATAGTGTAGGGAAGATCAAGAATGCAAGCAGACCTGGCCCAACCCATTTTGAAAATAATACCTATCTCTCAGGTTTAATTTAATTTCAAAAGAGAATCACTTGCAAGCCAATCTCTATACTCCTCATCCATTCATTCTCCCAAGTATCTATTCATTATCCATAGTAACCATTAATTGGCCCTAAACAAATTTAGCTAATTTCCTCATCTCCCCCTTCCCTTTAAAATAAGGATATATAAACCCCACTGGAACCCACTGGGATATTGGGCAATCACTCTGTGATTTTCCCTGGAACAGAAATAAAATCATACTAGAACAGATATATGCATTTATTAATAAGATATTCCACTCAGAGAAGCATTAAAATGTGAGGGAGGGCAATACGTTTGAACCAATAAATAACTACATCTATTGAGTACTTACTGTGTACAAGTCTCTGGGTGGTATGCTTCATCACTATTATTCCATTTAATCCACACAGCACTTATATGAAACAAATACCTGTTCCTATTACCTTCATTTCAGATGAAGAAACTGAGTCCAGAAAAGTTAAATAACTTGCCCATGGTGATATAGTTGTAAGTTATAGACAAACAACATTCAGGCCAGGTTTGTCTGATCTCAGTCCTTGCCCTCAAACACTGTGTGACCAAAGGAAAACTTTCACCCTCGCTGAGCCTCAGTTTCCCATCCATAGAATGAGTCACTTTAAATAGATATGAAGTCCCTCCAATGTCTATTAATATTTAAAGTACGCTAAGTATGTTAATGTAACCAAACATTCATTTCTAGGGAAATTCAATAAGGTTTGCTTGTGACTATCATTTGTACAAATTAATTATTCTCAAAATTTAGTGGTTCTCAAACTTGAACATGCATCAGAGTAACTTGGAGGGCTCGAGTCCTTAGATCTGAAGTGGGGTCTGAGAATTTCCATTTCTAACAAGTTCCCACTTGATGTTGGTGTTGCTGCTCTGACTCAATACTTTGAGAAGTACTGGTATAAATCCAGGGCAATCAAATTAGGTGAAATGTGTATTTTTCTCTTTGAAAACAATAAATAGCATACAAATTTGATATGCAAGTGATCTGTTTGGGATTGGGATTTGAAATTATTTTTATTACTATAGCTTTGTAACATAATGTGAAATCAGGAAATATGATGTTTCCACCCATCCTTTTTCTCCCATTTATTTTTTCTTAGCAAGTTCCTATTGATTCCCCATGTAAGTTTTTTAATGTTTCCTCCTTAGAGAATGATTTTTCTGATAGCCACTCCTTGCTCTCAGTAAGTTAATCTCACAAAATCTTGTGCTTCTTCAAAGGATGTAAAGCATCTGTATGTCTCCTTGAATTATTTGGTTAATAACTGTCTCTCCCACGGTTAGCTTCTTACATTCCTCAAGGACATTCACCATGTCTCCCTCGCTTAATGTTTAATCCTTAGTGCCTAACACAGTGCCTAGTGCTTTCCCTCTCTTTTCCTCTTCCTCTCTCTCTCTCTCTCTCTCTCTATATATATATATATATGAATGAATGTATATATATCAAGAATGAATAAATGGTTGAATGAGCGAATGAACCAAGGAACAAACCACACCTTATGAACATATCAATATTTAGGAAAATTATGTTTGAGTTAATAAAAGCTACAAACCTAAGATTATAAATAATTTTGTTATGATAATATGTGTGGATTTATATTTTAATGCTTTAGTTTGATTGAATTTTGGAATAACATCTGGAGCTTTTTGGACTCAAGATAAGACCTACGTGTATACATATTTGTTCCATAAATAAGAACGTTCTTTCAGTCCTCTCCCCCGGGGCAGGATGACATAATAAAAGTATACTCTGTAGCTCTGGCAAGACTGCTGCATCTATAGAGACTCCCTTATTAAAATTCTGCCTCTTCACTAATCAGAAAAAGATGACTCAGAACACTTGGGGAGCTGAAAGCTTTCAAGATGAATTCCAAATTCCTTTTCTTACAGTTAGAATGCAGCAGAACTGGCGAGATCACATTAATAGTAGAGTCTCTTTTTCTAAGGACCTCTCCTATCTCCTTTTGTGAGCCAAGAGATGACAACAAGGAATAATGAGAATGTTCACTTACATAAACATGTGCATATGTGTTCCTTGTTACTATTACAGAAACAAAATTAACCTTAGAGAACTTGGACAGGTTTGTAACTTGGACAATGCTGCATGAACATAACTAGCCTAATTTTCTAGTAAATCTTGGAATCTCTAACAAGATTCCACATTATTCTTTTCAGAGATAAAATTGGAATGCCATTAAGCATTGCTGATTTGTATGTGGTGAATCAAATGTGAAAGGTCTCTGGATACCACTGATGATAAAAGAGTCCAAGACATTCTTGTAAAAAGGTGAAAATCAAATACACCAGTGGGTGGTATTGGCATATTTTATAGTGTGAAAGGGCAAAATCTGCTTCTTTTCTCAAACTTGGCTGAGGCAGTTACCTTGATCTCATCAGAGTTAACAAAATGCCAAACATTTGAATTTGTCCTTTATTTGAGTTCTTCTCATCTTCTAGCTTTCAATTTAAAATATGTTAGTCCAAAACCCTATTTTTCACCTTAACACATTCTACTCTCTTTTAGCTCTTAGCTTGATATCATAATAAAGATAATTTGCCCCCAAATGCCGATCTTTATCACCTTATGTATTTCAAGTAAGTTCCCCACTCACCATATTTTCTAACTCAAAATTTTATATTTACTTTATGGTAGGCATCACAATTTATTGTTTACTTTTTATTTCTTTTAAAAATATATGTATATATTTATTTCAGAATATTACAGGAGTACAAATGTTTAGGTTACATATATTGCTTTTGCTTCACCCAAGTCAGAGCTTCAAGCATGTCTATTTCCCAGACAGTGTGCACTGCACCCATTAGGTGTGAATATACCTATCTCCTTCTCCCCCCTGCCACCTGACTGACAGCTAATGAATGCTACTACTATATGTGCACTTAAGTGTTAATCGATTAATACCAATTTGTTGGTGAGTACATGTGGTGTTTATTTTTCCATTCTTGTGATACTTCACTTAGTAGAATGGGCTCAAATCCTTAAGTATCATAAGCATAGAAACCATGTTCACTTTTTTTTCCTCATCTTTGTTTCTACAGTTTTTAGAAGAGTACCAACCATAAAGTAAGCCCTCAAAAAATATTGAATGAATTGATTATGTGCTTGAATGATTTATTTATGCATTCAAGAATATTATCTGTTATCTGACTGAATATGCATATATTCATTATTATTCATATTAAACAGGCAGACAATTCAGGCTGAAAGCCCACATTTGATCAGCTAGTAAGAAAGAGAGGAAGAATTTGAACTCAAGAGTTTTTATTTTACATCACTATTTTAAAAGCATTTTGTCCACTGTTTCCAGTATTCTGGGAAAGAGTGAAAGAATAGGAAACTAATATTTCTGGACCCTCTGCTGGTTCTTCCCATATTATCTCACTCGCTGCTTACAACAATCTTGTGAGGAAGGTATTGTTATTGTACTTTTTTCTACATCCTTGTCTATCTTGGCCAAGCAACACATTAGCCTGCAGAATTTTATAACATTTGTATATATCCTATTTCTCTTTTCATAAGCTCTGGGTTGAAGACTTATCTCTATTTTTTAAAAGTTACTAGTGACTAATGCATAGTTAGGTTTAAAATATTTTTCTGAATGTTAACAAAAGAAGCTATTAGAGGTTAAAACATCAAAGGTTGTATCTATTTTTTTTTACCCCTGCTATAGAACACTGTACTTTCTCTTTCTCATTAAAATTGATCTCAAAGTAACTCATGGATTTCACCAGCTAACTATTATAGTCTTCTTGTAGATTCTTATATAGCCAAACATCTTTTGCAACAATTCTTAACTATACTTAATGTCTGTATGCCATATATGGAAATGCAGAAAAATCCAGGCTAATAAATTTTGTCTTAGATGTTTAAATGCTTATAAATTCAGTTTTCTCTGAGAGCATATAAAGTACTTTTTGGCTGATTTACATGTTCAAATGCATCTTCATATTCTTTCATTCCTTCAACATTTATTTATTGAATATTTGCAAGTTTCAAGACAATATACTAAGTGCTGAGTATAGAGTGATGAATAGGATTAACAGTGACTCACCCCTTAAATGGAGTTAATATTCTAGAGGAAAGACAGGTATGCACTTAAGTACATTTTTATGAACCCTACAAAGAGATACAGAGGGTGTCAAAATTTAGAAGGCAAGGAAAACTAACCCATTCTAAGGAATAGGGCAACTTTTATAAACTATTCATTGTATATATCTGGGGGGTGGAATGGAAATGGGAGGAAGAGAAGGGAGTTGCTAAAGCAACACCATGATCTGCCTTGCACAATTGCATATAGAAGGTAGTAAGATTCACTTAATTGAGTAAAAGTGGAAGAATGCCAGGTTTGTGTGACAAAATGGAGAAAATGACAAGGAAAGACATACCTGTTGAGTTTGGGATGTCCATTTCTTCAGAAGTGGACTACCATAACTCCATGTTCTAAAGCTTAGAGAAGAGCCTAGGGATATATAAATGTAGAAGAATGCAAAATGAGGTGATAGAAAATGAAAAGCTCATCTAAGGACAGAATACTGTATAACTGAAGTAGAAGTCTTAAGACTAATCCTTGAACATCTCTAGTATCTAAAAATCAGATGAACATGGAGGAGCCAGGAAGAAAGATTGAAAAAAACAAGTGGAAAGACGAGTATGAAAGGATGATATCATGAAGCCAGAGGAAAGAGTTTTTAAACAAGGTGGGAATTTTATACTGTGTTAACATTCTGAGAGGTCAAGAAAATGAGAATTAAAATATGATGCAGAGTTCATCGGTGATCTTGTTAAGGGCCATTGTGATCTATTGACAGGAGATAAAAACCAAGTTGCAATAGATTAATGAGTGAGCAGCGAGTGAGGGAAACAAAAACAAACAGAATCCAGAGTGTAGGTGGAGTCATTTGCTTTAGATAGGAGGAAAGATCCTTTCTTTTTTACAGAAAAAAATTGAAGAGTAATCCCAGATATATTCTCAATAATTTGTAAATATGGGAGCATAAAAAGAAAAAGAAATCCCTATCTGGTGGATTCTATGTTCTCTGTGATCTTCTGAGAATGATGGTGTATTATCAGCTAGCTATTTCTGGGTAACAAACAATCGTACATCTTAAGAGCTTAAAATGGCAAACATTTATTATTTTGTATGAGCTTATGGGTGGCAAGGCAGTTCACTTGACCTAGACTAGGTTCCATTGATTTGGGCTGGGCTTGCTCACGTGATTGCAATCTACAGCCAGGTCAACTATGAGCTTGGTGGATCTAGAATGAATTCAGCTGAAACAATTTATTTCCCCCTCTAAGTCGCCTGTTATTCCACAGCAGATCAGCCCAGGCTTATTCTAATAGTGATAGCAGTATTCCAGGGGAGGAAATTGTTATGGGATATAAATTTGTGTCACCCCTAAATTCATATATTAAAGCCCCCTAACAATTGATAAGGCTTTTAAGGAGGTAATTAAGGTTAAATAGGGTCATATGTGTAGGGCCTTAACCTGAAAGAATTAGTGTGTTTATAATAAGAGACACCAAAGAGCTATTTCTGTCTATCGTTTTCTCTGCTATGGGAGGACATGACAAGAAGGGGGCCATTTGCAAGCCTGGAAGAGGGCTCTCAGCACAACCTGATCTTGCTCACATTCTGATCTTAGACTCCCAGCCTCCAAAACTGTGAGAAAGATTGCTTGTGTTTAAGACATCCTATGTTATTTTGTTATGGCAGGAAGAGCAGGTGAATATAGAAACAAACAAATGATAATGCTCCTTTTCAAGATTCTGTTTACACCAAGCATGCTAATATCCCATGAACAAAAAGCAAGCTGCACATCTACACTCAGATTGTGAGTGGAGAAAAAAACCAAAATTATAGGGAAGGCATTCGTTGGAACCAGTTTGCAACAAATCTAAGAGAGAGGGGAAAGTGCATACAGCTATTTGAGGCAAATAAACGAAGTTTGTTCGCTGTGCATTACGGAAAAGATGATTGACAAGAGAAGTACATTGGTAGTCTAGTCCGTGAAGGTCTGATTTCAATTAGCAATCATGAAGTTGTAATCATACTAATTAGCTTTGTGGTATGATCTTCCCTCCAACCCCCCAAGAGTACTAAGCTACCAGATGTATTAGTCACTTTGGACTGCCATAACAAAATAACAGACTAGGTGGCTTAAAAAACAAAAACTTATTTGCTCACACTTCTAGAGCCTGGAAGTCTGAGATCAGGGCTCTCTCTTGTTGGTTTGCAGAGAGCTGACTTCTCCTTATGTGCTTAAGATAGCCTTTTTTGGACTATGTCTATGGGCAGAGATATCTTTCTCCTTCTCTTCTTACAAACCCACCAATCCTGTTGGATTAGGACACCACCCTTATGAACTAATTTAACCTTAAATTTCCTCCTAAAAGTCCTATCTTCATATAGTCACACAGGAGGTTAGGTTTCAACATATGAATTTTGGGGGGACAATTCTGTCCATAGTACCAGGGTACAGGAAAGAGAAAATGACTTTGTTTTCTACAGGTTTTCCAGGTGATAATGAAACTACAGAGGTTCATTGGAACTAATGTTATCAGTTAGAGAGCATTTAAAATTCAAGCTGAAAGTGGATGCAGAGTGAAAAAACAGATGTGCCATGAAATTGGAGATGGCATTGCTTATAAGAGCAGTGTTGGAGCATCAACCTGGAAAGACCTAACAGGCTACTAGATTTGGGGTGTAGAGTGGTTTTAGGGTTGACAAGATTCAGAGTATATTCATGTACATGGAACATGGAGGAGATTAAGACAATATCAATGAAGAGGAGGAAGAATGGAACTGAGAGGCAAGTGTGCTATAAAGGTTGTTAGTGTATGTTGATGTCATCCAATCCCAATGGCAGAGACTTAGTGAGAGAAAACCCATGTGAAGCAGCAATGTCTTTAATAAATAAAAGGACTGACTCAGAGAGATGTGGATGACTCAACTAGGTCATTTTTCTCCCCTTAATGTTTCTGAGTAATCACTAGTGAAATGCACATACTGGTCCTTAAAATATTATTTATATGAATAATACCTTATAATTTGCAAAATATAGCTTCCGCATTAAAATCTGCACAATGCAGCAAGGACAAAAACACCAAGGCAGATCAGTCAGGTATAGTTGGTCCTAATTGTTCACTGAGTGTTTTGTTTTTAGAAGCACTCAGAAGAATGAGGTAGCTCAGTTATTCCTACATTCAGGTAATCAGCCAAAGGAAAGGGCAAGACTGAGATTACATGACCTGATATTGTATTTGTTTTCCAAGCCTTTTAGCTAACAGATGGGACTTGAATTTCTCCACCCCTCCACCCTTCTGCTTTGCTAAGTCAATCTCTCATTCTTACATCGCTGAGATCTGGGGTGGGGGAGGGGGGCTCAGCTGTCTGAGTTATTTTTCTGCGTGTTTACATAGCACCTCTCATTGTAGTCTTTTTGAAGAAGGTTAACAATCTTCAAAAAAGATGTCATCAGTTTTCTCCCCAGATAGAAAAAGCTAAATACAGAAGCAGCCAAGAATAATGGTGAAATACCCTGAACAGATATTAACCTTTCAGTTGTAAATAATAGAAATTACTTTTAAAAGATATGGTTTCTGATGGAACTTTCAAGAAATTCCACCTTCTTTTATTTTATTCTCTATAGTTGCACATTGAAGAAGTATGGGCTGAGGTTGTGAGTACAACATAAAGGTGTCTTCTCCATTTGGGAAGCCTTTTCAATATCCCCTAGGCAGAAATTGTTGCACTTCTTCACTGTTAGTATAGTAATGACTGCTAGGACCTGTATAATAGCAATTAACTCATCATTTAATACCTGTCTCTCCTACTAGATTATGGGCTTTTTGTGGATAAGGTACTTGATTTTTAAATCTTGAAATGACCTCCATTTAGTACAGGGTTTGGCAATTAATAACAGGTAGTATTTATTGAAAGCTATTATGTGCCAAGAACTAAACACTTTACTATTATTCATTCATTTAAGTTTCTTAAAAAAAACAACAAGATAGTAGAAACTGTTCAGCTAAATAGATGCTAGGAGAGAGAATTTTCTAGGCAGATGGATTGTGTGTATAGCCCCGAGTCAAAAAAGAGTTTGGCACCCTTGAGGATATTGAGAAGTTTATTATGCCTCGGACTGAAGGCAGTTAAAGATTAAGTGATGGAAAAAAGCCTCAATTGGCAGTCAGGAGTCAGATTGCAGAAGACCCTTCTAAGTCACTTTAGGATTTGAGATTTTATATATTGCAGAATGGGAAGCCATTTAGGGTCTCAGGAAATAATTACCAAATAAATGTTAGGTGAATAACTGAAGACAATATTAATAATATTTACAATATTTTCTGAGGTGTATCACAAGAGATTTTAGTATCTGTAAGCTAACATTAGTTTTTGGACACATGTCTCTCCATTAAACACATTTTATTCTGTGACTCTTATGTAAGAAATATGATATGGTAAAAGACTAAGGAAATTGGTAAAGGGAAGAGTTCAAGGCTACTTTAAAGACAGGTTTCTTTCCTGCTTTTCTCTCTAGTTCCTCCTGAGATCCAACAGAAAGCCCAACCCCTGCAGAAGTGAGAGAGGAGCGGTCTCAGATGTGGTCCATACAGGTCAACCTCTTGGGACACAGAGCAGGATAGAAAGAATGGGTCAGGACAAAAGAGAGTGAGGGCTTGACATGAGGGCCTGATTAAATTTGAGCTCTAGGTGCTTTTCTAATTTTGCCCTTGTCCTGGATCTAAGATTGACAGTGAATCTGATTTTTATCTACTTATAGACAGACATCCTCACTAATGGAAGAAATTTATAACACCTGAGCTGGAATAGTTTACAATTGTGTGTCTTCAGGTAAGTTGCTCCATGCTCTCTAAACCTTACTGTCCTCATCCATAAAATATAATTGCCCTGAAGGTTCACATGGAACAACACAGGTAAATCGCTTAGCACACTACCATTGTAATACCCAGATGATGCAGTCACCCCTCTGTTTCCATGGGGAATTGGTTCCAGGACCCCTGCAGATACTAAAATCCAGAGATGCTCAAGTCCCTTATATAAAAATGACATAGTATTTGCATAGAACCTACACACATCCTCCCTTAAATCATCTCTAGATTACTTATAATATCTAATGCAATGTGAATGCTATGTATAATGTTGTTATACTACATTTTATTTGTATTATTTTTTTATTGTTGTATTATTATTTTTATTTTTTTCCTCAAATATTTTTGACCACAGTTGGGTGGATACAGGATCCATAAGTGCAGAGGGCCCACTATAGTATAGTTGTTATGCTGATAAAGAATTAAAATTAAATTAAGTTTCTATTCAGACTTGCTTATGTCTTTGTCTTCCTTGAAACTTGATGTCTTTCCAAGGAGTGCAGGTCATAGTGAGGATTTTAAGCCATCGAAGAAAGCAATGAGGAGAGATATTTTGGGATTTGAGGGTTGTGGGTATTCATAAATATTACTTTAGAATATAACATATCCAAGTTCAGTAAATATACATTAAGGTAGTGTTACAGTTACTATGGATGATTCAAAGAATATGAACATATTCTCTGCCCACGAGGAGCTTGCAGAAAATTTTAAACATTAGAACAATTATCTTACGTATTAATAGAAAACAAAGCTGTGTTCTTAGCATTTACTTGAATTCTCCTTTGAAGTTTTTTTCACAGTGCCTAAACAAGCAGGGTTAAAGCACAAAATGGCTCAGGTCATTTTACACCAAAATCAGAGGCAAGATTTGTAACATTTTTTAAATGAATAGGAGAATTTGAGGATATATTAATGCATAGGATAAGATACAGCTGCAGCCTATGAAACAGTTTTTGAAGAGCAATTAAAGACTAAACTACAGTATACATAAAAATTCTATAATGATCTATCATAGTTCTTTGGCATGAGAGATAAAGCCATGATACTCAAATATGTTAGCTAAGAGTGCAGGGTTGGTGGAGAATGGATTCTATTACCATGGCAACCTGATTTGAGATTCCCGAGGTATGTTTCAACCTAGGCTCCTGACTTGGGAATGAATACAAGCAAATAATTAGATAACTAAATTGCTGAGACAGCATGTAAGAAGTACAAGTATATTTAAGGAAAAATCTCTCCAGAATCTAAATTATCATCTGTCTATGATGAATCAGAATAATACCAGACTGCACTGAGCAATGATTTCTATTTCAAGCTGTTCTATGTAAAGGCTTGGGTCCTTTCCTTTCATCTAGATCTATAATATTTTGTTGGAGATTGTTACTGAATTGCATAAAATGTAACTATATAGAGAGTTCCCTTATCTATGAAATGAAGTGATTGGAATGCATGATGCTTCAGCTTCCTAATTAATGAAACTAATGAGATGAATGCTGTTAGTTTGGGATTCCAGCAGTGGTTTGAAGGAGCCTTTTTAATTCCTCCTCAATAGGCTTAAAATACTCTTTCTCAACTATTTGGCATGTGTTTAGGCATGGGATAATTTGGGGGCAAGTGTGAGAAACCTATTCAAATTAGCTTAAGCTAAAAAAGAAAAAAAGGGAAAGACGTTTACTGGAAGAATACAAGTGTTAGCATGTGTACTTCAAGGCAATGAAATGCTTCCATATCTTAATAATGGCTCAGATTAGAATTGGAAAGTAATTGGCAACTTTGAAGCTTCTTTCTCTCTCCACCACCATCATCATCATAATCATAATTATCATCATTATCATATCTCTACTTTCCTCTCTATATCTGCTTTATTCATTTTTCTCTGGTGCCAGCTTTCTTTGCTCAACATACCCAATGTGGCTGCCCCATACTTAGATTGACATTATATCCCAGTTCAGATATCCAGCACAAATTGTCTAGGACAGTGATTTCCACATTTTCTTGTGAGGTCCAGAGCTATGGATTCCCTGTGACAAACCAGACCGACACAGATAAAAGGAGCTCAATGATCAGCTCTCCTTGCTGCCAGCAGAGCACTCCACACTCCAGCTATTCCTCAGGCCTCACGTTCCAACCATAGCATGCATGCAGCCACTCAACTCTGCTTAGAACATTGCTATTGCTCCTGCTGGATGTCATTGCCAGTCAGCTCAACACGGAATGGCTTGTGGTCAATGCACTCGGTCGCCAATATCTACAGATCATGCCAGGAACTCTTTAAAAGGATACTTAAATGTGGATGTAATCTCCAAGGACTCCACTTCAACCAAAACAGAAGTCATAGCCATGCTTAAGAATAGGTAGTAAACTCACATCCACCCTGCAGCAACCCAGGATAAGAAAATTATTAATGCATATTATACTATAATAAAGAATTATAATTCTATCAGTGAGCTATTATTGACGAATGCAGCTATGCTGATGAAAACAATGGGAAGAACGTATAGTCATCCCTCATTATCCATGGGAGATTGGATACAGGACCCCTGGCCTGTGGATACCAAAATCCATGGACACTCAAGTCCCTTATATAAAATGGTGTAGTATTTTCATACAACCTACACACATTCTCCCATATATTTTAAATTATCTCTAGATTACTTATAATACCTAATACAATGTAAATGCTATGTAAAGAATTGTTATCCTGTATGTTTAGAGGCTAATGACAATAAAAAAAAGTCCATGCATGTTCAGTACAAGCATAATTATGCTTCCCCACCCCCTTCCAATTTTTCTGTTCTGCAGTTGGTTAAATTCACAGATATGGAACCGGTGGATACAAAAGGCCGGATCTGTAAACAATCTGTAAACAGCTGTAAACAATCAACTCCTAAAAACACCTAGATCAGGTTGAATACTTGTGATTTTTTTCTTATTAGAGCTTTTCTGTGGATTCTCACAGAAATGAAATTTTCACCAATGAATTCAACTACCTATGGCACTGATGGGGGTAACGATTCACAGAAGAATGCTGAGAAGTCCATGTATCTATCCGTATGGATGGAGAAGGAGCCGGCCTCATTCGAGTACTTCTCACTGGCAGATTTTAAATGAGGGTCCCGTTGGGAAGCAGATCTGTGTCACAGAGCCATGCAACTTATGCATGCCATAAAGACATGATCAAATCCCATTTTGAATAAAGCACTTCAACTGGATGATAAAGTTCTACTGTGCATTTTCACCTTACGGCTTATCAGTTACGTTAGGCAGCTCAGGCTGCATAGTCACCGAGGTTTTACAGTGAGGAGTTCACAGTTCCAAAATCCAGTGGCAAGCCAGAAGCTGTTTTGCAACAGATACTGGCAGGAGAAGTGATGGTTTTGCTAAAGTGCTGATGGGTCTGCATAGTGTTTTCTTACTGGAACTAAACAGAGGGTCTATAGAGCATCCACAGCTGCCACCAACATTTTCAGAATCATTACACTTACTAGGTCTTACAGGCAAAGGGGAAGAGCAACTTGCTCTGTGAAGTAGACTAGATCCAGAGCTTGTATTAAAATAAGTAAACATCTTAAGAATTGCAAGCAAATATCATTAATAATGAATGTTATTCTAATATATTTGAAAATGTTAACAAAATACCAAATTTTCTAGGAAATTTTATAATTTACCAAACTTTATTTCAGGGGTAATGAACAATGCAAATATCACAGATTAGCATTAAAATAATGAAATAATTTATTTGCAAAATTAATTTTAAAATTATATGCAGAGATTTTATAGGAAAGTTTTATCAAATCTAAGAACAAATTATATTTATCTTTTAAAAAATTGTCTTTCCTTTTAATATACAAAAAGGAATATTCTAGCTTGTTCATGAAATTATAATAGTCTTTATATGTAAACTAGACAAGCATGGTATGAAAAAGAAAAATGATAGGGCAATGTCACTTAACATTGTGAAATGCATAAATAAAACACTAATAAACAGAATTCAGCAACGTGTTACAAATAATCTGACTAGGTAATGATTATCCCATAAAAATTTATTAATAAAATATACCTGATGTAGCAAAGACACAGTGTGTTCTAGAAATCTGTTCTCTCTTAAATTGATTTGTATTTGTAGCTGTGAATGTAGCAATCTATTTAGAAACTCTATTTCCTGCTCCTCCTTGCAATTAAGTATGCCCAAGTGTCTTCCAATGAAATTTGGGCAGACATGAGAAAGTCAGAGCCTTTAGATAATGTGTCCATTCTTCATTTGAATGTAGCAAGGACCCAGCTATATACTGAGCACATGAAGACAAAGCCTAGGGGATAGTGAAGCAAAGTCTATTTAAAAAAAAAAAAAAGTTTCCAAATAACTAAATAGAGCAGAAATTTTTGCTAGTCTGGACTGCTATAGCTTGGATTTTTTTGGTAATGGAGGAAAATTTTTGTACTGATAAATATGTATGTGTGTAGGCATGTATACACATACATATCCTTCTATATTTACTAAAATAATATTTAAATTATTTAACTCCTTGCATATTTTAAGTTGTCACTTAAGATTTTTCATCCCATGTTTAATAGTTTCAAAATGTGTTTTCTGGTTAATTGTTTACAGTAAATTGGCTTTTTAATACATACTTTTAATTAAAATTTTAGATTTAGATTTAAAATTAAAATGTTAATCTAATTCTAGATTTCAGATTTGCATTTTAATTAAATTTTTACTTGTGATGATTAATTTTATGTGTCAACTTGAATAGGCCATGGGGTGCCTACATCGAACATTTTTTCTGTGTTTGTCTGTTGAGGGTGTTTCTGGATGAGATTAGCATATGAACAGGTAGACCAGTAAAGCAGATCGCCCTCTCCAATGTGCTTGAGTATCATTCAGTCCACCGAGGGACTGAATAAGGCAAAAGGCAGAGGAAAAATGACTTCACTCCTTTTTCTTCTTGCCTCCCCGCTTAAGCTAGGACTTCTCATCTCATCTTCTCCTGTCCTCAGACTGAATTATACCTACACTACTGAATTTCCTGGATCTTTAGTTTGCAGATGGTGGTTTGTGGGACTTCTCAGACTCCATAATTGCATGAGCCAATTTAAATATGTACACATAAACACATACACACACACACATATACACAGAAATAAAACTATATCTATCTATATTCATTCATAAATGGAATAGTATATATGTTTTTCTATGGGTTCTATTTCTCTGGAGAATTCTAATACTGATGAAAGATGAATGGACAGATAGGTAGGTAGATAATCAGACGAAGAAACAAACAAATGACTAAAAGCAACAGCCTTGCCATGATTCTATAAAGGAGTAAAACTTCAGTATTTCTCATTGACTTATTGATTTTTCATTTGTTCTCTTGGGTGTCTTTCTGAGCAACTATGAACTTTCGCATTGCCCCTATATTTGGTGACTAGATAACTTATACTTAAGGGCAATTCAATTCAACTGCCAAGGTATATCAAAACCAAAAGAAATACTATTATTCCATTAGAACATGGTAAAAGTCAATTTTGAAGGGGGTGGTGGTTATGGAACATTGGAAAAGTAGACTTTTTTGGCAAGATTACCTTAAGGAAAATCTACATTTAGAAGCTGAGTATCTGGGAATGAATTTCCTTAACTCCATGCATGACTGTATAAACCCTGGAAAGCTGATGTGCATGTATCTTTAGGGTGCAACTTGCTTAATTTGAAGACTGACTTCAGGGCTAAATCAGCACTTCAAATAATACGGTCTGTAGATCCCATGTTTCAGAAACATGTGGGATACTTATTTGGAAAAATAATATTGTAGACCCAGTCCCAAATCTGACTCACCCCCTCTGGAGGTGGGGCCACAGAATTAAACTTAAAGCCTTCCAGCTGATCCTGATACATAAGGCCTCTAGATCATTGTTTTGGAAATGCCACTCTAGTCCAAACCACAACAACAAAAATGATAAAAAAGGAACTTCAATCTTTTTCCTACCTTTCCACACACATAAAAGGAGACTAAGTTCATACCTCCCAGCAATAGTTCTCAAATCACCTATTCTTTCTCCCTAAGTCTGCCCTGCCCAACATTCCTTGTTCGTATCATTCACCGCTGCCATTGCTCACCCTCCAAAAATGAAACCAGCCCACAAGACATCCCTCACATGACCCTCTACTCTTGATTATGTGGATCAACCTCATAAAGTCCTGCCCTTTCTTCTCTCATCTCTTTCTACCACTTTTATCTCCCAATTCTATGAAGATTAATTATAAACACATGAACAAGAATAAGGAGGGCACAATATTTGCCTCTAAAGACAAATGACAGACACTTTGATGCAGATTGTGTTCAATCTGATGCCTTTCTCCCAATTCCAGAAATCTCATTGAATGGAGAACAGCCTCATGAAGAAGTGGTCCAGTGAGTCTAAGAGTGACATGTACTGAAAATAACAATATGATAAAGTCATGGGCTTAATGTACCTTTTTTGCTGCCTTCAACAAACATAGCTCCATGAACTTATGGAGGGAGAGAGGTTTTCTATTCAAGCTCCAAGGCTTGGATCTCTCTTGTTTTGATCAGAGCAATGTTCAGAGAGAAATAATTAAAGGAGACTCAGTTTGGAAAACTAGATCCATTTATATCTGAATTGGCAGAGCTATCTTCTGAAGAACAAAATAGATACAAAAAGCAGGCAGGCTGTTTCTCTGGAAATGTATGTCATCTCTGGAAAGATGCTTTGTGGGCTGCAAAAGGTTTATTAGGGTCAAAACTGATGAAAGGAAGAAGAAAAAGTAGGATTGGGTGAAGAGAGAAATCCAGCAGCCATGCAGCCTGACAAAGCCTCAGCCAATCCTGGTGGGATCTCTCGGTGTATAGGGATAGACAGAGTTGCCCCACTTTGGGTGAAATAGTCACGTCTTTATATCCCCACCTCTCTCAGTCACCAAATGTGGGCTGTCCTGGGAAAGACATGACCCAGAAAGAAGTTGCTCTCTTCAGGTAAAGCAGCCCCTCTGGATAATCTGACAG